>PVJC01005806.1:0-57461 GCA_004026665.1 Murina feae | reverse complement strand
TTTTAATTATGATATGTCTTGGTGTGGTCCTCCTTCGGTTCCTTTTGCTTGGAGTTCTCTGTGCTTCCGGGACTTGGAAGTCTATTTCTTTCACCAGTTGAGGGAAGTTTTCTGTCATTATTTCTTCAAATAGGTTTTCAATATCTTGCTCTTTCTCTTCTTCTGGCACCCCTATAATTCTGATGTTTGTGCGCTTGAAATTGTCCCAGAGACTCCTTACACTATCTTCATACTTTTTGATCCTTATTCTTTTTTCTTCTTTTCTTTTTTCTTTTTGCTTGTCCCACTGGGTGGGTTTTGCTTCTTCATATTTCATATCTTTGACTTGCTTCTTGCGATCCTCTCGTCTGCTGTTGGATGTCATTTCAGTCAGTGTATGATTCATTTCTAGTTGGTCCTTTATCATATTCTTGAGGGTCTCATCAAATTTATCGGCAGTCTCTAGCATTTTCTTGAAAAACCTAATAACCGTGGTTTTGAACTCTATATCCTATCGTTTTTTTTCCTCCATTTCTGTCATTTGTGACCTGTTTCGTCTCCCCATTTTGGCTGCTTTCCTTTCTGATTTAGGCGATCACTGCGAGGGATTAACCTCTAAGCCACTTGGTTATGAGAGTCAGCTGTGTCTACAGTGGGAGAACTTCTGTGCTGGAGACACCCTTATGGGGCAAGAGTTGTTTCAGTGAAGCTTTTATGCTCACTGCATCTGCCCTGAGTGTGTTCCTTGTGGATCTGTTTTGTTTCGGTTTGTCCCACTCTGGCCACTGGGTTGGGGCTGGCTCCTGTATCTTTAAGGAGGCGTTGATTAAGCCTCTGCCCTAGCTCTGACGCAGCTTGGGAGGGGCGGGGCCTCGGGGAGTTTGCAGGGCAGGGCGGAGCAAACAGCTATGGCGCTTTTCAGCGCTGCGCTGAGAGACACCAGGTCTCTGTGTCTCACGGTTATTGCTGCAAGCAATGCTGAGAGAAGTCCGCTTTGAATTTCCTCCGGGTGCCAGTCAGTCCCCCTTCTCTGGGTGTCTGGGTCCTTAGAAACTTGCTTGGAACTGGAGTTCAGAGCTGCTGGGGACTTGTGGCTCTCTCCGTTTTGGAAAAGAACCGCGTCCCCCGGCGCCAGCCCTTCCCCGAGCCCGTGCGCGCGCCTCCGTACCTCTGTACTTTGCTTCCGCTGCTCCTCTGAGTCTCAGACTCTTCTCTGGTTGTAGGATTTTCACTCAGCCAGCCTTCCTGTGGGTGCGAGTGGTGTCCGTGTGTTCTTTTCGTGGTTTTTCTGAAATAGTTGTTCACGGCTGCCTTTACGGTGTCTACCCTATGCCGCCATCTTGTTTCTCCCAAAGAAGACAATTCTTAAGTGGAGCCTGGAGACAAGCTCAAGGTGGTGAAAAGGGGTCCTACCCTTTGAACCAGCTAAGAGGGGCTTTTGCCCAGAGCTCCTTCTTGGAGGGTCTGTTCTGGACTTTCAGCCATATGCCTCCCCTGTGGTTCCCTAGAAACTCCAAATGGTACAAGCACTCAGGCAAAAGAGTGTTGCTTCTATACAAGAAAGGGAGAAAATATTTCCTCTGCCTTGACTTTAGAGATTCCAGAATTCCTTTGAAAACACTGGTGAGGAGTCCTCCAGGGCAAGAAGTTATACCCTTTGGAGTCTGTGTCCCCCTTCAAGTCCCTATAATTTCCTGTCTAAAGGGCCCCATGTCTGGCTCCTGGGCATGTGGGTAACTCCTTCTTGAGTATCACTGAGCCACAGTATGCTCAAGGCTGCAAGGTTCCAAGGCTCAGGATCAGGCATCCTCAAACTACGGACCATGGGGCCACATGCCAGGTGTTTTTGCCGCCATTGCCTGTCCTGCTTAAGATATGTGCAGTGTGCATAGAATTTGTTCATAGTTGTTGTTGTTGTTTTTTTAACTATAGTCCAGCCCTCCAATGGTCTGAGGGACAGTGAACTGACCCCCTGTTTAAAAAGTTTGAGGACCCCTGAAAGATGGTCAACAGGAACACATGTTTGTAGGAACAGGGCATAGACAGGGCTTGTGTGGAGTAGGGTGTCCACCCTGTGAGCAAATAGTGTGTTGTGGCGCCTGTGGGGCAGTAGAAAAAGAAGAGGGAGCAGGCCTCAGGGCAGGACCACACCTTCCCCTGGTCTCCCAAGCTCTCCCTCCACTAGTGTCTGGGCTGGTACTCCAAGGTATCTGAGAATTCTAAGCATGACCCAGCAAAGGAGGAGGCTGAATAGATTTCATTTATTTAATGGTTATAAGTTTGATAGATAACATTAAGATCATTAGCCCTATAGTAGGTGAATCTGCATTTGTATTCATGCCCAGGGCTTTGAAAATACTAGGACTGGGCCAGGTTCTGACACACATTCTACCCACTAACTGTTTCCAGGAAGGAAAGGGAAAGAAAGACTAAGCGTTACTAGTATTTAGAAGGTGGGAAGTAAAGGTACTGGGGGACCAGGGAGGAGGCACCCTGGAGCTACTAAGAAGGTAAAGGAAATTAAAACCATCAGGACAAAATAAAAACAGAGCACTTTCTCCCCTGTGGTTTTCTGTAAACTCAAAATTTTATAAGCACTCAGATTTTTAAAAAAAGTGTCAGTTATTTGCAAGAAAAGAAGAAAACATACTCTCTTATGTCTTGGCTTTTATGATTCCAGAATCCCTTTGATACCAAGAGTAGGAAAGTACAATGAAGGGCTTGGATCGGGGTTTGCTTCAAACCCCACTTCTCTCACTATCTCAGAAGCAAACAATGGGGTAAAAAAAAAAAGCCTTGTCCAACAGCAGAGGACTTGAGTGGAGAAGCAGCTCAGTAACCTGGCAGTACAAGTTTTCCACAATTAGGTTCCAAGTGACTAATCCCAACCCTGCATAAGTTCCCGGCTCCCAGCACAGTCCTACTTTCTTGGACGCAGAGATCATTGGCTGGGGCAAGTGTCTCTTTGGTTTGCTTGGGGTGAGATGGCTCATCTGGCTGAAGTCCATGCCTTCCATCATCACGCCATGTCATCACTCTCCCAAGGCTGTGGCACAACCAGTGGAAAAAGATGGTCTCATAGTTGAACTCACTGTCTTAGTTTGCCTTTTGCCCAAAGCAGAGTCCCAGACAAGACTTGGGTGTAAGTGGCTAATTCAGGAACTGATTCTAGAAGCACAAATGAGGATATAGGGGAGAGGGGGGCTGGCGGGTTAGAGTAAAAAGCCAATATAGTATGCTGGTATCTCAATGTACTGTTCACTCAGATTTACGCTTGCTCACATCATTTTTCATACCATGGGATATCTGACCTCTTTTTTCTCTCTCATGCAAGAATCCAATTTCATGAGTAGGGGCCAAGGCTGAGAAAACCAAAAGTTCTTGTCCTGTTTATAAAATAATTTCAAACTATTCACATATTTCAAGAAATGTTTATATTCCCTGTCAAGATTAGAATGTAATTGTATTTGTTTGTTTATTTGTTTGTTTGTTTATTTTCAGTTACAGTTAACATCCAGTGTTATTTTGTATTAGTTTCAGGTATACAGCATAGTCATTAGAGAGTCACACACTTTATAAAAAGTGTTCCCTCCAATGTTTTCAGCCCTCACCTGGCACCATACACAGGCATAATATTTTTATTGACTATATTCATATGCTGTGCTTTAGATCTCCATGATTATTTTGTAACTACCAATTTGTACTTCTTAATTCCTTTACCTCTTTCACCCAGTCCGCTAACCCCCTTCCCTCTGACAACCATCTGTCTGTTCTCTGTTCCTTTGAGTTTGTTTCTGTTGTGCTTATTCATTTATGTCATTTTTTAGATTCCACATATACTTGAAATCATGTGGTATTTGTCTTTCTCTGACTGACTTATTTCACTGAGCATAGTGTCCTCTAGGTCTGCCCATGCTGTCTCACATGGTAACATTTTCTTCTTTAATATAGCTGAGTAATATTCCACTATATTACTCTGAAGTTCTCTCCCCCATCTCTCCATATGATCCCCATCTGAGGATCCAGCATCCAGCTTCTCACACAAACCTGACACGGGCTAGAAAGGAAAGGACAGCTCAAGTGGACAAGTCAATTATTGGCTTTCCCTTTTTCATTCGATCGCAATCATCTCTATCCCAGACCGAGTTGTGACAAGATAGGTTAGAGGCATACACTTGTGCCATGAAGGGAATTGAACAGGAAACCCAAATTCTAAAAATATAGCAATTCAAATGTCTTCTATGCAGAGGTGAAAACTACCCTTTGGGAGGAAGATTTACTTTCAACTACTTAAAAAATGGTAATAGAAAGTAATACTTGTATATTTATATATCTTACATGTTGAGCACACCAAGGTTTGGAGTGCAGCTAAAGATTAATTCATTTTTGTATAGACCTTGAAAACCTAGCTTTTCCCATAGCACAAACCCAGCTAATAGCGTGTCATCTGTTAAATAATCATGACCACTTACAAAGACATACCTGTGGGGGCTATCATCCTCCCATTACTACACAATCTGAGCAATATGCTGAGGCAGATGTAAAATTGCAACTGTCATCCCTAACTTCCAATTTAAAAGTGCTGCCCAATCAAAACAACCTCATTACTCTAATTGGCTGGCTTTTTAATGAATAAATGTGATAAAGCTGCACTTATGAAATAAGTTCAAACAAATAAAACTCTAATGCCATTTGTTTATGCTACTTATTGGTGTACTATGTGGATTTATTTGGAAAAAGTAAAAAGTCATGATTAAAAATAAGTTGGAGACCACTGGTTTAGATACAGGTAGATGGTGACTCAAAATGTCCAATCTGATTACTTTATCACAATGCAGGTTCCAACCATTATCAGAGAAAGTATCCTATATAATAAAGAGGTGATGTGCAAATTGACTGTCACACCCTCACACAAAGATGGCCACCCATGTGGGCACAAATGGCTGCCACAAGATGGCTGGCAGGGGAGGGCAGTTGTGGGTGATCAGGCCAGCAGGGGAGGTCAGTTAGGGGTGACCAGGCCAGCAGGGGAGGCATTTGGGAACGACCAGGCGAGCAGGGGAGCGCAGTTGGGGGCAACTGGGTCTGCAGGAGAGGGAAGGCAGCTGGGAGAGACCAGGCCTACAGGGGAGGGCAGTTAGGGGTGACCAGGCTGGCAGGGGAGGGCAGTTAGGGGTGACCAGGCTGGCAGGGGAGGGCAGTTGAGGGTGACCGGGCCAGCAGGGGAGGGCAGTTGGGGACGATTGGGCCAGCAAGGGAGCAGTTAAGCATTGATCAGGCTGGCAGAGTTGTGATTAGGGGCAATCAGACAGGCAGACAAGCGGTTAGGAGCCAGCAGTCCTGGCTTGTGAGAGGGATGTCCAACTGCCAGACATCCCCCAAGGGGTCCCAGATTGGAGAGAGTGCAGGCTGGGCTGAGAGACAGCAAACTGCTCCCCCCCCCCCCAGTGCACGAATTTTGTGCACCAGGCCTCTAGTATTTTAATATGAAAGAATATTTATGGCATTATGTTATCAAGTGAACAAAACAGGTTTAAATGAGCTATGTACAATACAATATTTTATACATAAACAGTTGACCCTTCACACAGTTGAAAATTTAAATCCACATATAACTTTTGATTCCCCAAAACTTAACTACTAATAAATAGCCTATTGTTGACCAATAACATAGTTAATTAACACATATTTTGCATGTTATATGCATTATATACTGTTTTCTTATAATTAAGTAAGCTAGAAAAAATAAAATGTTAAAATCATAAGGAAGAGAAAATACATTTACAGTATTTATTGGGGGGAAAAAAGTCTAACCCCATAGATAAGTGGACTCACACAGCTCAAATCCATGTAGCTCAAGAACCAACTGCACACACACTACATATTACATATGCTTAGAAGAGACTAAAGTGTATGTGTCAATGTTACGAACTATATAAAAAGCCAATTAAAACTAATGTTATACTTTCAACAATAAAGATTTATTGCATGTAAATAAGCAGTAAGGTGGCCATACAGCTCGCTGGTCATGTGCACTGGCTTAGACATGTAGGCAACTGAGTCATGTTCCAATTCTATCATTTAAAAGCTGCATAACCTTGAGCATACTTGACCCTGATCCACCTCAAATGTTCTCATCTACAAACTGAAGATAGTGCTGTAGCTGGTTTTGCTCAGTGGATAGAGTGTCAACCAAGAGACTGAAGGGTCCCAGGTTTGATTCCAGTCAAGGGGACATGCCCAGATTATGAGCTCGATTTTTAGTAGGGGGAATGCAGTAGGCAGCCAATCAATGATTCTCTTTCATCATTGATGTTTCTGTCTCTCTCTCTCCCCTTTCCCTTTCTTTCTGAAATCAATAAAACTATATTTTTAAGAAAGGAAGATGGTCATACCTACTCAGTAGGACCGTGGTAAAGAAAATTAAATATGCCTAGAGCCCTAGTCCCATGCTTAACTCACACTGAATGTCCAATAGGTGGTAGCTGTTATTGCTAGGACCTGTTTCCTGCCACAAGTTGTGTCCAGTCTAGTGAGGAAGGCAGCAGACATGTGAACGGATACATTACACGACAACCAATCACCACTGCCACAGAAGCACGAACAATGTGCTTTGGGACTTAAAGGAGACACGCTTGATGGAGTGAGAGCCAGGAAATCTGAAACTCCTGCTCATTCACCATAACGGAAGGAGATTCCTACAAGCTTGGGCAAGATATGTGGGCCCCTGTCCCGGAAGGGAAACCCATGGAAGACAGTAGAGAGCAGAACTTTGGAGATGCGTCAGCTTTCTGATGCAGGTACACCCTGCGTGCTGGGCTAAGGTGCCCTGTTTCAGGGGACACTGGACATGTGTCTGGGTAGTATAGCCAGTTACAGCTCTTGGACAGCCCAACAAGGTTTGGGCTCAGAGTGATAACCGTGGGTCCAGGGCTGCCTGCTCTTATTAGTTGGCCTATAGCTTCACTCCTACTAGAGAACATGGAGTCCCATCATCTTGTGTCACCTGCCAAGCAGGGGGGTGTGTCTCCTGTAACTCAGACTATAGTTCTCTCCCCAACAAGCTGAACTTCCCAGCCCACATCACATTCCCACTTTCAAACTCTGAAAGCTATTTTCAGTAGCTGTTCCCTTCAAGGGAGCAGGGAGAGAGAAGACATTTGACTGATTTGATAGAGAGGAAGCACTAGATTTTAAAGATACAGATGCAGGTAAGCTCCCAATATCTTGTGCAATCTCTTACCCAATATAAGAGCTGAGCTTGAGAGATCAGTTCTTTTTTATTTTTGGTCTTTCGCTGTTTTGATGAAATGGGAAGCAAATAAGAAAGGTAAGATGCCCCCCCGCAAATGAGGATGATGTCAACTAGAGAGGAGGAAGAGAGGGAATGAGCAGAGAAGCCAGGAGACTCAGGGACCTGTGAAGCCAGTGGGTTGAAGAGTCCAAGGCAGAGAATGAACAGTAGAGAAGCATTGGGTAGGTGGAGCATGAAAGGACTTAGAACAGGAGCTCTCAGCTGCCAGTGGGGCCTCATGCCTCTTCCCCTTCAGCCCCTTGTGACTTGAACCACCTCTAACTTCATCTCCAGTTGTGAATAACCTCCCATCTGAAAATATCCCATCTGAAAGCTTCTTAGCTTCTCTGCCTCAGAACTTTCTCCAAAGCTGCAGAATCTTCTCAGCCAAGTGCAGAGGGGTTAATGAGGGTCAGGGAAGAGGGAGGTAAGGAGTGGGAGCAGAGGCGGGATGAAGGGGGACAATTATTCTAGGTGCATTGTGAACAGTTCCTCAAAGGGTCACCAATGAGATGTATTCCCAGTTGCCCAAAGTGGCAACCAGCTCAATATTTCAATATTATACATGCAATATTGATAGACTTCCCATCATTCCCTGTATCAATCTCTCTGCCTTTATCCCAGCTTCTTGAGAGCGCCTCTTAAATAAATTACCCGTACCTTCATCCTGTCTCAGACTCTGCTTTTAGTGGACCCCAAAGAAAAAGTGGATTGAAGGAAGGAGGTTAGTGGCAGCAGCAGCCACAACAGAAGGAGAACAGGTGTGATGCACATGAAAATGTCCCACTTTGTCTAAAGTTAACCACAGTAACATAGGGTTGAAAGGAATTCTACAGCAGTAGTCTGTTTTCTTACCTTAAAGCAGCTACTTCCTCATCCCGGGCAGGGGAAACTCTCTTAAAAGCTGCTATGTACAAATTCCTCAATATCATTAACAAAATCAATGAAGTTAATCATTATCATTAACACTGACAATGAGACTTCTAGTATCAAAAGCCTCTTGTGCTGTTGATTTGTTATAAAGCAGTCTGATCAATGATATGTGGGAGTTCAGCATGTGAATTATTTGCTCATTATCCTAAAACTAGTACCTAGCTTCCTTCCCACCTCAATAGGACTTGCTGTTGTTGCTAATTGTCACTTGAGGATATTTTTTACATTGATTTTTAGACAGAATAGAAAGGAGGGAATGAAAGAAGAAGGGGGGGGAGAGAGAGAGAGAGAGAGAGAGAGGAGAGAGAAAGAGAGAGAGAGAGAGAGAGAGAGAGAGAGAGAGAGAGAGAGAGAGAGAGAGAGATTGGTTGTCTTCTGCACATGCCCTGACCAGGGACAGGGATCGAACCGGAAACCAGGTACTGCCCTTGGCAGGGAATCAAACCTGCAACCCTTAAGGCTTTTGTTTTTTACCACATTAAGTATTCAACAGGATTTCAAGTTTTCCCAGCTCACTGGTGCAGGAGAAGCAAACTATTTTGCTTACTCTTCTTTAAGCACTTGGTGTTTATTCAGTTTTGAAAGTCTAGTTTCTAACACTTAATGTTTCTTTTTTTAAAAATTAAAACCTTTTATTTTTTTTCTTTATTGATTAAGGATTACATATGTATCCTTATCCCCCTATTGTCCTTTGGTTGATCTCTCCTCCTTACCCCCACCTTCCCCTACCTTCCCTCTGAGGTTTGACAGTCTGATCGATGCTTCTCTGTCTCTGGATCTCTTTTCATTCATCAGTTTATATTGTTCATTATGTTCCACAAATAAGTGCGATCATGTGATATTTATCTTTCTATGACTGGCTTATTTCGCTTAGCATAATGCTCTCCAGTTCCATCCATGCTGTTGCAAATGGAAATGTTTCTTTAAAAATCATTAACTATCACTCAAAACCCTGAATATGATGTTAGCCCTCAAATGATCACTTCTCTAGTTTCTTAGACATTCTCAGGGACATTGTTGGCCAGTGAGCATACATTTTATTGGATAAGGGTTTGAATTGTTGCCCTTATAAAAGAAAATAAACATGTATTTCCACAGCTAAGCTATTTTCTTGATAAAATCACCTTTTATGGGTTAAACTCCTCAGATCAAATATGGAATTCCCATAATCATTCAAATAGCAAAATAAAATTATAAATGAATTTCAGAGAACACATAAGATGAGAGCGGACCGTTTATAGAGTGTCCTGTTGAAATGATCATTACAAGGAAAATCACTCATCAGCAGCCAGAAAACAGTTTGGGTTTTTTTTTCATGGTGCATAAGGGGGGGAAATGAGTTCTCGGAGGGAAAATTAGAGCCGTCATCTGGCTGTTTGAGGCAGAGCTATGGAATGAAGAAAGCTGTTAAAGATCCACAATCTTAGACAGAGCCTGTTGCCAGTGGTAATCGACAATGAACTTCCAGTTGCGTTTTGAAGAGGTACATGGTGGAATAGTGGTGGTAATTTAACAGCGATAAAAATCTGAAGTTGGCATACAGACAAGAAGGCGTCCTAGGAGGAATATTCTAATAACCAATCTGCGGTGCTCCTCTCCAGCTTAAATAATGTTTGCCAGAACTCTCAGTCAACACTTTTTCTTTATTTGCATCACTCTGCAGGAATTATATGGAGCCTGCTACGATCAAGAGCTGGAAAAGGCAGGAAGGTTCTCCTGGACAGGAGTAGGAGAGATCAGAAATTATACCGCAACAAGCCCTTACCTGCTGACCCACATAGTACAGGCTAATAATGTAGGATCTCTGACATATGGGGCCAAAGTGTGCCTCGTCTTGTTGTTTGTATTTTCAACAAATGAAAACACTGCTTAGAATTTCAAGGGTGTGAGCGGAGAACTGGGCTGCAGTGAAAACAAGCTCCTTTCTCCTCTGTGATGGCCAAGGGCTGTGTCTGGAGTGTGAAACCTGCTGATGCAGACAAGAGGCAGGCCAGCCTGTTAGGAGGATGCACCTGGATATCAGGCGGATCAGTCTTCCAGTCCTGCAATGGCCAGTTACCTGAGGGGTGACTGAGAAAATGAATTGACTTTTCGGCTCAGTTTCCGGTCTGAAAAATAATGGTAATAACCTCGTAGGATTGCAACGAGCCTTATATGTGATCATGTGTGCAAAGTGCTTCACACAGTCCCCTGGCACAATAATACTCGTGCTGGCCACTGCTTTCAGAGATGAGAAAAGCTTCCAGGTTTTTTTTCACAGCATGTAGGATATTGCAACAATACCCAGGTAGAATCAAAATATAGTAGAGCAGATTCATGGCAGAACAGACATTTCTACCATTCTTGTGTAAAATCTACTGGGCTGCATGTTTTCTGATGAGATTCTCCATTTGCTGATCACTGAGTGTAAAAATGGCGAACAAATTCTGTGTGAGTTTGCCTCCACACCCTGTGGTCTTTTTGCTACACCTCATAGCACACACACAGAGGAAAGAATGGAGATTAAAAGCCAGTTTGTTGGGCAAATCTTTCAGAGCTCTACTATGGGTTGGTGTGACCATGTAAATATTCTTTCTCTCACCTCCTCCCTCTTGCTTGTTGCCTTTGTGAGTTAATTAAACAGAAAATATTTTTTAACTGGCCCCTATGTGCTCAACAATTTAAAAAAATTAATTCTATTTTCCAAGATACAGAATTATGTGAAATGTGTTACTTATTGTGGAAAAAACAGATAAATATGTAAGTGCTTATATATATCTAGAATATTCTGGAAGAGACTAGAGCTTTTGGGAGCCATCATGCTAATGACCAGGTCAAAGTGCAAGTACAGAGAGTGCAAAAGCAATCAACATACAACAGATGCACTGCCAATTCTATCACCAACCCCAAAGTGATGTTCCTTACATACCCACTTGTTATAAACTCAAGTATCTATTCAACCAAACTGAGAACCTACCCTATGCCAGGGACTATTGTAATGAATTGTTAATATTTAAGTGCTGAGCTTAAAAGGGACCTCAGAATGAGTTTCATTTGGCAACAAACTCTTTTACAAGTGGAAAAACTACTTCTACTTATGTCTCTTCAGTATATTTCATGCCCACATACTGTATGCATATACCATAAATATGGTAGGTCACTGGGATGAATTGGAATCTCAGTTCATCACAAGTTGAGTTGACTACAGTCAAATTAATATCTTCTCACTTCAACATCATCTTCTGTAAAGTGGGCATAATGACACCCTCTTTATGACGATTTAAAGGTATTAAATAGTACATATCTAGAGAACAAGCTTAGCACAGTGTCCACAATGGGATGACTGAATAAATAATAACTAAGAAGAAAAAGTACAGGTATTTTTAATTAAATGAATGAACTGCAGTTTTATAAATCCAAGTCAAATTATATCCTGTCAATTAGAATTTGCTCAAGGGAAAAAAAAAAAAAAAGATTACTTACTTCTCTCTTTTCTTTCTTTCGCCAGTTAAAAAAACTACTCAACCACAATGTCAAGGAACCACACAGGTTCCCCCAAATGAGGTATCAGTTCCTTCTTGTCAGATCCAGAGAGAATGAAAGGTGGTCAGTGGTGGAACATTAGAAATGAGTCAATAGGGCCAGTTTATGGAATCTTGGATGAAGCAGGTTTGGAAGAGACGCTGTCTCAGACTGCTTAATATTTCATTAGAAAAGGCGCACTTCCTTGCCTTCCTGGAGTCCTAGAGCATCAGTGCAGGCTCAGTGTCACCAGGGCCCCACTGAGAGGAGACTTATCCTGAATCGATCGGTAACAAGTCCCAAACCCAGAACCCAAAGCCAGACCTGCAGATGTCCTCAGTAGAACTTTCCAGTCTATCATTCAGCACCCCAGCTGTTACTAGGTACCATGGGCTTAATTCTGGGTAATGATTATGACTTGTTGAATTTTTAACTATCCCTAAAATGAACTTCAACTAAAAACATTCAGCATTCCCAAATGCTGTATAATTTCTGCGAGGCTGACAAGTATGGCGATTTTATTTAATGAAAATGGGGGGACTGTGTAAGCAGTGAGCAGTCTTTCAGAACTGGGGCTCCCTTCGACAGCCCTATGAAGCAATTTGGCTTCTTTTAAGATGCTTATCTCTCTTCAAGGGGATGAAAATTAAAAGTTGGAAAGCTCAAAACCTCTGTAAAGAGTTTGTATCACTGTTGCTTTTAATAAGATGTGACTGTGTTCATTTCTTTAAAGCACAAACATGACTTGTTGGTAAAACAGCTATTTCTTCAAGCCTCTTTAGGCTTATCAAATACCTTCCTACAACTTGTATGCTAACTGTTAATTTCTGCAACCTTGAACCACTGAGAGGAAGAGAGCATTACAGTTAGTTAATGACTTAAAAGAAAAAGAAAATGCAAAGACACCCAAAATGATGTTTGCTGTTTCTTGCTGAATTCAGACTTTAGACTCTTCCTGTTATTCCCCGGTTGAACCAGAAAAGCAGTAACTTCACTCTGAGGATGTGGGTTCTGAGTTTTTCAGCATGAAAAGTTTTGTTTTTCTTTCAGATCATTACACCATGTACTTTGGTTCAGAGTTGATTATTTCTGTTTGGGACTAAGAAATATTTTCTGAATAGGGATCACATACAACATTTCTTTGAGACACTTGCAGGCTGACAAATAGAGTATAGCTGCTTTCATAATGGGCATAAGTCCACTCTGTCTGCCTGTGTTTTCAGAAGTTTATATTCGGGGTAAAACACATTGTTGCAAAGGCCAATCAGAACTACAGCTATGGTCCTGGCTGGGTAGCTCTGTTGGTTAGAACATTGTCCCGCTGTGCCAAGGTTGTGGGTTTGATCCCTGGTCAGGGCACATACAAGAATCAACCAATGAATGCATAACAAGTGGAACAGCAAATTGATGTTTCCCTCTTTCTCTGTTTATCTCTCTCAATTTCTATCTCTTCCTTCCTCTCTCTCCCTCCCAAAAATGTAAAAAACTACAGCTATTAGGCAATATCAAGAATGTTGGTGAATATGATAAACATCACAGGAGTGACAGAGAAAAACTAACTTTACCCAGTAGGCCCTGATTGAAAGTAAAAATATATGCATACAAAGGATGAGGTAGACATATACCATTTCTGAGAAGTACAAAGTGGGGAAAAATTTGATGATTTATTTCAGAATCAATGGGTGGCCTGTTCCTTCCTCTTCCTGAAATGAGTCATCGTATCTGAGGGGTCATTTTGCATGGATAAGAATGTCTATCTGTGTTAAAAATCTGGCTGTGGTTTTTAATTGAAGGCTAGGAAAGGTGGCTGGCAATTGGTGATGCTTGCATAGCTGTTTTTATCATTTTCTCGCTAACACATCAGTCGGTGTTCAGTATGTAGAACCATGGATTTGCAGGGGCCAAGACCAGGGAGTGACTCTGGATCTCCAAGCAATGGATCTGTTCAAACTTCCAATTATCCAACCAAGCAATGTTTCTCGTTTTTCTTCTGTAAGGATGCTGACTAGGAATTGCAAGCTCTTTGGTCCCTTCTGAAAGAAGGCATGGAATTTGGGTCTGTGTCTCTTGTTTCCTAAGTAATGTCAACTAATCAGCTCCAGCCTGACAAATACAAACAACCCCATCTCTTCCTCCTCTAAACTTTCAAGATTTTCATTGATAAGACCCCTAAGGGATTCAAGAAGTTGGTGATATAACTTCACAACACGCAGCACTTAGCAATCATAAGGCAAACTCTATTGGAACTCCAGGATTTGGTAATCACAACGGAGAAGTAGGCATTGCCTCAAGGAGGTGTGGGCTGGTGTGATTATTTTATTATAATTACTAGTTTAACATCCGACTTCCCCATTCTACTGTAAGCTCTGGCAGAAAGGTAAAATATCCATCTTGTTCAAGACGATAGCCTCAGGATTGTAGAGGTCTGGTAGTAATAACACCAACCTTAAGGTTTATCAGGAGGAATTAAATAAGATCAATGAATGTAAAGACTTCAGCATTGTGCTTAGAATATACCAGATCGTCAATAAATATTTTGTTGAATAAAAATAATAGAGGTGCACAAAGAAGAGGAAGGAAACTTAACTTAAGAAGTTCAAGTTTAAGTTTTATTTGCATCATAGTCAAGAAAACTAATATTTATTTAGTGCTCTAGCATATGCCAGGCTAATACCTGTTTAATTCCTGATACCAATGCTAAGAAGTAGGCACTCTCATTACATCTCTTAATAGACGAAGAGGTTGAGACCTTTGGGAAATAATACCCCCTATTACCACTCCCAATCATTCATCCTAGCTCTGTCCCAAAGCTGCCACCAAACATCATCAACCCGAAGCCTCAAAAAAATACTTTAAAGCTGAGAAGATCATGTCCATGAAAGCCCATGCAGACTGCAAAGCTCAATACAAGCAGAAGTAAGCTATCTAGCCTCAGTTAACTGCTTGCATCATCATTAAGGTGTTGTTGTATTTTTAAGCCAAAAAGACCAGGGTTTTTTTTTGTTGTTGTTTGTTTGTTTGTTTGTTTTTAACAAACATATGCCAGCCTCAAGAATCCCCAAATCTCTGCTCCATTTTGTTCGAACAAAAAGTTACCAGAAGACCACTTATCAAGCATTTCTGTAATTTAGAAATAAACTAAAACTGCAAAGCAAATCATTCTCTGTAAGAATTGTTCTGTTTGGAAGCTGAGGTGGGTGTGACATGGGAATAGCAATGAACAGTAGAAGCAAAAGCTATTCTCAGAGTGTGAAATATCTCCCTATGAAACTATGTCCAGACAAGTGTTTACTGAAAAGCTCTTGTAATTTCAAGAGCAAGAACAGACATAATCTGGAGAGGGTTCCATGCATTATTAAAAAGTGTAAAAAAAAAAAAAAAAACATCTTTCCTCTCCAATTTACCTAAACCCCTTCTGTCCTCAAACCTGCTGACAGTGGCAGATACAGAGTGTCAGTGGTTACCAGAAACGAGTAGGACTCTGAAGGTGAAAGGTAATTACTTTATTTCCTATCCATGGAAACAAGCTAGCCCAATGAGAAGAGGGGACTTCAACAGTGGGGCTATTCTGGGACAAAGGTAGTCAGTCAGATTCTAACACAAAGGGGTACTTCTGTCAAAAAAAAGGAATTTCCCAACCTAGCCGGTTTGACTCAGTGGATAGAGTGTCAGCCTGCAGACTGAAGGGTCCTGGGTTCGATTCTGGTCAAGGGCACATGTTTGGGTTGCAGGTTCGATCCCCAGTGTGGGGCATGCAGGAGACATGATTCTCTTTCATCAACGATGTTTCTAGCTCACTCTCTCTCTTCCTCTCTGAAATCAATAAAAATATATTTTAAAAAAACACAAAAGAATTTCCCACTGAAGTCTATTTTTTGTACTAGCATTGAGGAACTCAAGGTGGAGAGCAACATGGGAACTCCCAAATGAACTCAAACTACCTTTTGTGGAGGAACTGAAATGAATTGTTATTTGATGTTGAATAGTTGGGCAGAGAGTGAGAAGATAAAGAAGAAAAGGAGAAAGGGTCAGAAAAGTTCAGGGTGCCCAGTGTTTGGATTGAGGAATTAAACACATGCAAAGAGCTGTCATAACAAAAAGATTAATGTTTGGTTCCACACTCTACTGACATTTACCTCAACTACTAAGTATTAAATATTTACAAAGCATTTGGGCTTGTAGAGTGCTTTCTAAATCTTCCTCAAATTTTTGCCTTCTGTCCAGATGGAGAAGGGTTGCTATTACTCCTACTTTATTAGTGAGGAAGTGACTTATACAACATTGCTAAGTTAATGGAAGATTTGGGCTAGCATGAGTGAAAATGATACCCATATTCCTAGAGTACCTAATCCACATCCAGGGGAAATCCATCAATGGTCCTAACAGAAATTCTACAAGAAAGCAATTACCTGCTTCCTTTCTACTAAAAGATGTCTGTGATCTGTGTTTGCCACAGACAACATACTGGATTCTTTTTTTTTATTATTCTTTAATTTCAGTGATATGAGAAGAACTGGAAGTGATGTAAATATGGCCAAGGACAAGATAAAGTTCAGAGCGGTTGCTGTCTTACTCACGTTCTCTATCTTCTCAGCTATGAAGCTGTCAAGATCAAGAACTTGGCACATGGGATATATTACATAGAACACAGCAACTAAATTCAGGTTCCTCCATTACCGCCACATCTTTCTTCTATAGAGTAACCTCTCAAGAAAGCATCATCCATTTCCTTTACGGCATTTCACAGTCAAACGATAATAGTCACAATAATAATAACTAATAGTTATAGAACATTTGCCATGTGCCAGACATAAAGCACTTTAAACCTACTTGCTCATCTAATCTTCATGGCAGCACTACGAAGTGGTTATAATTACTGATATAATAGCCAATTTACAGATGTGAAAATAGAGGCCAAGAGAATAAGACTGATTGCATCACAGCTAGATAAGAATTTGAACCCAAAGCTCATGCTCTTAATCACTAGGCACAATAACATCACATCAGTCTTCTGTCCACACTCTAATGTCGGGCAGTGTTTGTACACAGGATGCATCTTCTTAGTGTTCAGTGCATCCATCTCCTTTTCTTATAGCTCTCTTTCTTCTGGATGAGGCTTGATCCTTGCATAATCATACTCCAGATATACGTTCAAGACTACCAAGTCTTGGTAGCAACACATTGATTTTATTTCCTTGTATTAAAAACCTCTAGGTAACTTTGATTCAGGCTCTATGCATTGGCATTCAGATAAATATGGTTAGAAGCATGATATTTTACCCACTCCTAATTTAAAAAATAATATGAATCCGAGCATCTTATGCACTTTTGTTCTTATATATCAAGGGTATCTGCAAGCTGGCTCTTGACCAATCTGGTTCTTGCCCTGTATTTGTATGGCTGGAATGCTAAGAAAAAAGGAGTATATGATTAAGAATGTATGTGGCCTACAAAACCTATAATATTTACTATTTGGCCCTTTCTAGAAAAAAAATTGCTGATCTCATGTTTTATATAATTTTGAAGGTTTATTAGAGAAATGTATTTCATATTTTCTCTAGGCATTTGCTCTATCCACTGCCAAAGTCAGATTTGCTCTTTAACCAATTAGCTCATATAAGAGGAAATAAATTAGAAAGAAAACATAGATGTGATCAACAATTAGAGGTATATTGGGAGCTAGCTTGCACAATCAATTATGTGCACATCTTTTCAGATTAGTATTCGATGATTTTTGCATAGGCAGCCTGGAACCAGCCATGTTGGGAGTATTTACAGCATGGAAATTGGCAAACACTATCAATTCTACCTAATCATATGGGAGAAAAACACATCCTAAAAACTTATTCTCCAAAAATATCCTAGGGTATGTTATGTATCAAATGGCTATGATAGCAGATGAGGAAAGGACCATATAAATATTGTCTTTTATAAAGAAAGTTGAGAAAGTCAGAGTTTAAGTTAAGAGTCCCAAACCCAGATATCCACAGAGGCTGGGCAGGTAGAATACACATGCGAATGGGCTGGATGAAGAAGAATGAGAAATGGCAAAGCCTGTGGAAACAAGAGAAGAAAATCAAAGACACTCAAATAAAAATAAAAAGCAAGCCCTCTGCCAGCCACGCTAAACAGTGTCTGCCCATTTATGGCCCTGGCTTACGAGGAAGCATTTTGAAGTAGAAAATGCCTTTAAGAAACATTTCCCCACCTCTCCTCTGTATTTTATTGCATTGGTCTGAAAAGCAATAGAAAGGATTTTCATCAGGGAAAGTGTACCCAGGACCATTGAATAAGGGATAAGTTATTGAGAGAGGTGATTGGCTCACTGCTCTGGAGGATGTTTCCAAATGAAGGCATCACATTCATCTGAGGCATTTATTTTCTATAGAGGCAGAGAGATCGATGGGACAGGAGGGCCCCTGAGCATCCTGCCCCAGCTGTATGACCCTAGATCGAGCTTCCTGCTACAGATGGGGGTAGAAGTTTCCACCTCTCAGACCTTAGTTAACCATTTAAAGCCCCATGGGTGGCATTCATTACATGTTTCTTTCAATGGCTTTAAATGATACCTTTGTACACTGGAATAATCGATGTGTCTTTTAGAATAAATTATTTTCTTCCTCTTTCTGGCAATTACCAGGGTCATAGTTTTATTTTATTTTATTTTATGAGTTTATTTGAGCCCCGATAGTTATTTTTTAGATGGGAACCCCATACAAAAGTCAGAGGAAGCCCCAAACACAGCATGAATTTCTAAAATCTAAGATGGTGGCCCTGTGGCTCTTGTAAACGGAAGGAAGGACAGATCAGCCCACATATTGTGAGGTGGGGTGGGGTGGGGTGGTAAGTTAAAGTCATAGTGATTCTTGGGGATAAGCCCTAGGTCAAGCCTCCAATGATTGAGAAGAGAGAATATATAGAAACATCCAAGTGAGAAACTAAGACATTCCAAGGAAATGTGAAGTGAGGGTCATCAGAGGGGCTGCAATTCATTTCCGAAAAGGATGCAAAGAATGGATGCTGAACCAGCCTTTGTGATCACAGGAAAGCTTGTCAGAAGCCAAGTGTTTGTATCCTAGAGACACTACAGAAGGTGGGCAAAAAGTTCAGCACAGTAAATGGTCTGTGTTGTTCTTTTTGTCCTCCATCACTGACATTGTACCAACTACGTGTTAGGATCAGAAAGCGCTGTAACTTAATTGGTTTAAAATGAAATGCTTAAAAAGCCATTTGTTTTTACAATTGCTATAGACTATACTGAAATTCTAACCCTCAGGATGAGCATATGAGCAGGTGGGGCCTTTGGGAGGCGCTCCACCCTCATGAATAAGATTAGTGCTTTTATTAAAGGGGTCCAAAAAAGCTCCCTTGTCCCTTCTGCCATGTGAGGACATAGTGAAAACACCACCCTCTATGAGCCAGCATGTGGGCTCTCGCCAGACCAGGAATGTGCCAGTGCCTTGATCTTGGACTTCCCGGGCTCTAGGACTGTGAGAAATACATGTTTATTATTTATAAGCCACTGAGTTTTTCCTATTTTATTATAGCAGTCCAAGTGGACTGAGAGAACAATTAATAGTTACTTATCAGAGGACTGGAGACCCTTCAGTGTGTGCGCAATCAGGTTACAGAATTACTCTGCTGAGCAATGGTGTAAAGCTCATCTTACACAGACAGTGGGGGCCTGCATTTGGTTCTTAAAGGTAAGGCAAAAGTCCTGAAGGGCCAAAGTGACTGTTGAGAAATTTCTCAAAGTGCCCTACATGGCACTGTGTGTGCAAACTTCTAAAGTAATTCTTACACACAATCAAGTCCTCAGAACAAGAGACCTCCCAAAGGAAAGGTCCAAAAGTTCAGCAAGTCCATGTCCAGACAATAAAGCCATTCTTCCTTTAAGACAGCTATCAAAACTCTAGCTGTTCTTGGAAGATAGATAAAGTCTACAGTGTTCTTACTCGCCTGCTGGGATTCTGGTCATTCCATGAATAGAACTCTAATGCAAATGAACAGACTCGCTTTTCTCTTGTGCGTGTTAAACAAGGTATGAAGTTGGCAACCTGCTCTGACACCTTTACGTTGTAAGTCAGTGGCTGCACTAGGGAAGCAGAAATTCTTCTTTAAGAGGCTTTCTGCTCAATTGTACTGCAGGGAAACCTCTGATTAGTAGGGACAAAGTATGTGAGGGCCATCCTAATGAAGCTTAATCTTAAAATGACGCCGAGTGTCTGATTGTGTTTCATTATCATTTGGAGTCTGGAAATTGCAGTAACACAGAGGTGATAACAAAAAAAAACGCTCTCGACTCCCTTTCCTTGGCTTCCTGGTACCTGGCCAGCAGCATGTTGTTAAGTGCTATCTGTAATGCAAGCAGGAGTAATCGGACTATATGAACAGAAAGCTGAGTGAAGGGTCATGGGAAGAAGGTCTTGTTCAAGGCACCCTGCATCAAGGAAGGAAGCTGGAAACTGGTGGAGTTTGATTTGCTTCAAGGTAACTCCCTATCTCCTGATAAAGTAAGACCTTGTGATCTATGAGTAAACCATAAAATAAACAGCAGGGAGCCTAGCTGGTGACTGGGGTGCTTTTAGAGGGGCTTTTGTGGGTTGTCACCCTTATTATGTTGGCAGGTGGTGCTGAGGTCATCTCTCTGTTGCTAAACTTGTGTGTCTCAGACAAATGCACAGAGCAACTATTGTTAAACCACAGGGCTCAAGATGTGCGCTTTTTTCTTTTTTTTTTTTTTTTGCCAAGGATTCCCTCCTACAAGAAGCTAATGGGCTGGGCAAATTCATGTCTTTGCCCCATTTTTTTTCTGGTTTCATTAGAAAGAGAAGCCCATTTTTAAAAAGGTGCACCTACATCTGCTTCACTAAAAATTAACTAGTTCCTCTCACTTCCTTCTAAAACCAGATGGATCCATTTAAGTGAAGATTAATGCTAACAACACAATTCCCCGCTGTGGAGAGATGTATAAATTCCTTATGCCAGTGGTTCTCAACCTGGGAATCGAACGACCCTTTCAGAGCGGCTGCCTAAATACATCCTGCATATCAGATATTTACATTACGATTCATTACAGTAGCAAAATTACAGTTATGAAGTAGAAAATAATTTTATGGTTGGGGGTCACCACAACAGAGGAACTATCTATATTAAAGGGTCATGGCATTAGGAAAGTTGAGAACCACTGCCTTAGGCTATCCAAGAACAAGCAGAAAATGCAAGTTACATATGTATCTGTTGTCCCCGCTTTCTCTCAATGTCCAAAGCACCCAGTATTGTTGCCATGTTTTAAAAACAAACTTAGAAATAAAGTAATATATCAATTTTCAACAGACCATGGCAAGGGTCCAGCCCAAGGGTTGTCAAACCACAGCCGTGGGTCAAATCCTTCTGTAAATTGTTTGTAAATCAAGTTTTGCTGGAACAGCCACACCCATCATCTATAGTACAGCTACACTTTACTACAGTAGCTTCTTTGGGGCTACTATAGAGGTGGGTAGTAGGGACAGAGACCTCATGGACTGAAGTCTAAAGTATTTACTATCTGACCCTTTTTCAAAAAATTTGCCAACTCCTGGCTTGGCCTTTCTCAACTAAAGAAGTCAAGCAGGTATTTTCCTAAATAAAAGTCACTGTCTTAAGATTTATTTTTTAAATAAAATATATTGGGGTATTAAGGGTTAATTAAATTATATAAATTTCAGTTGTACAGCTTTATAATACAGCATCACATTGGCATCTGTCAGGATACCAACCAACATGCATAAGTTAGCTGTTTTTTAAAATGATTTTCACTTTATTACTAAGAATCAGGAATACCCAGTGTTCATGAAGGTTAGAGAATGGTATTTCCTATGTTCAGACTGTAGACCTTTCTGAGGGAAGTTTAATCTTGAACATATGCAGAGCTTTTAGCTGATTAATGCCACATTAATTTATCCTAAAGAACAGAAGAAGTAGTGACTAAAGATTTAGTTACAAGGCTGTCAACATAAGTGGTTTGTAATAGATAAGTAGAAAGCAAAATATATAGCTAAAAACTGTTGTATATTCATTCAGGGCATGAAAAATAATCATGTAAAATATTTTTCTTTTTTTCTTAACCAGAGAAAGGTTCCCATGGTATATTTTTAAGTAAAAAGGACAGGTGAAAATAAAGATTATTGACTATGGTCATATGTTTGTATATGTAGCATACACACATACACATACACACACATGTGCACATACAAACAAAATAATCCTGGAGAAGATACTAATTTTTAAACATGGTTGTCTCTGGGTGGAGAGATAAAAAGTGATTTTTCCCCTCTTCTTCTCTCTATTTTTCCCCACAAGAAATGCAGTTTACACTTTACTAGGCATTTTCTTGTTGATGAGATCTTGAATAGACTTGTTTGCCAGAGTGTCACTGTTGGCTGCCTGCGGAAGAATAACTGTTGGCTTCTCTAATTAACCCAAACCTTTCACTCCGCTCTCCGCTCTCCGCAATCAGGCTTTCTCCCAGAGAAATTACACTCTGACTCGAACCAAACAAGCTCTGTTGTAGCAACAGTTGACATCCTGTCCATCCTCCTGAATGTGAGGCTCTTAAACATTCTCCGTATTAGACGAGGGAGTTGTTTGCTTGGGAGTGGGTTTCCCCCTCTCCCTTCCAACTTGCTCTAAAAATACATCAATTCACAAAAATAGAGATGACGGAATACAAAAAATGTAGTCCTCATCCTTCCGTGGTCTGGGAACTGTGGTCTGGAAATTCAATACAAAGGATCTGTTTTCTGAAGCATCTGGCACATGCAGGAACTGTACAGACTAGAGAGGAAGGGGGGTGGTGAAGGGATCTGCTACCTGGGAAGGTCAAATTCCTGCATCAGGGGCCACAGGACTGCACTGGAGCTGCCCAGAGGAGGAGAGAGAAGTTAGTTCTTGAATTTATAATGGAACTTGAAAGGAAAATAAAACTCTGAAACTTTCTTCCAGGGGCAGTGTTAATACTTCAGTGCCCCACAAAAGACGAGAATGGCATTAAAGACATCTCCTTTTTTGATGGCGTGGGGTGGTGTTCTGGTTTCATTAATGGAAACATCCTAGACTTTGGAGCCAGACAGACTGAAGCAGTTAAGCCTCCAGCCATGTAACATCACAGCTGCTGGACTTGGACTAAGTCATTTGCATTTCTTGGGGCCTCAATTTCCTTTTCTAAAAATAACAGAAATCACACTACCAACCTTGTAGTAATCTTGTTGTTAGTAATTAGATATGTAATGGGTAGCCCAGTGCTTGGCCTTCGGAAAGGAAATGACAGAGGCCAGCCATTTTGCTAATGGTATAAATATAAATAGTATGAAAGCCATTATTTGCAACACTGGTGATAATAAAAATAATTTAGTTTGCCTGATTTTTCAAACTCTGAGTCAGAGGAAGGTCTGAAAATAATTTCGAGGGCAGCCTTTCGGGCCTTAATTGGGAGGTCTGGGTGGGAGCCTAAGTTTAGGTAGTTCTTCCAACAGCCTGTTTTTCCTCTACTTTTTAAAGGAACTGCTAGCGCAGACAGTCCCCTGGTTGCAGAAGGAAGTGCAAGAGAAAGAAAAAGCGTTCTTTCTCCTCTCCCTGTTGGCAGAGTTGGTTGTGCCTGAGGCTAAGCCTTCCATTACTCCTTTCATTGTGTGCCGGCAGTTGATCTGACTGCTTCCTGAGAAGCCAAATCTTTTTCTTTTTTCAGACTACTTGACTGTATTGATTTTTCCATGTGTAGGAATTGGATCAATATACTCTTCCTAAACCACTACAACCCCTCTATGTATCTACCTAGCGCATTTTATCCTGCTTCTCTGGCAGTAACGCGTGGCTGTCTGTATGCTGTGAAGAGGCCCTCTCTTGTGGTTGCCTGTTGAGTTCCTTGCTTATTATAAAATGTGAGAAAATGTTGATAAGGGTTTGCAAAAAAAAAAAAAAAAAAAAAGAAAGAAAACTGAAACAGGCTTTATATTTCCACTGGAAGCCCAGCTAGGCGTGGCTCAGCAGCTGCAACACTGGGGTTGGATTGAGACACTGGTACGGAAAGGTCTGAGCTGGTCTTGGAATCCCTGTCTGCTAAAGCGCCCTTTGGTGAACTTACCTCTTGCCTCATGAGATTGGGTTCTCTTCTGTCTTTGGGTGAGCAGATTGTTCAAGTCTTTGTATCAAAGTCATTACCTGACTTTTTCCAAGTTTTAGTTTTCATTTTATAAATCTCTGGCAATCATGGGATGTGAACAGAAAGTTCTACTTTCAATGTTTTAATTGAATCAATCATATACATGGTTATTTTCTATATTGAGAAAGCTCATTTGATCTTTCAAGGCCAGCTGTCTCTACTGGAGACACATTATTCAATTACTTAGGCTAATAATTCTTCCTTCTTTCCATCCTTCCTTCTTCTTTTCCTCCCTCACTACCTCCCTACCTTCCCTTTCATCCTTTCTACCTCCTTCATTTACACATTCATCAACATGCACTCCATAAAATCAAAGACTGTTTTATTCCTAGCTCCTAAAATAATACTAGGCACATAATAAGCCTCTAATATATACTGTTGAAATGAATGAATGAATGAATGAATGAATGGGCCCCTTTGCCAATCATTTTGTTATTGCTCCTCAGTAATAATATGGCAGTAATTTTTACTCCATAGTATCATTACAATGTAAAGCATTGATTTAAAAAATAATAATTCTTTTAATAAGCATTACTCCACAGTTAGATTAAGGCGACTGCTACAAAGTGGTAGTGACTATGCTACCTGCTTGGAGCTGGGGCAGGTGATGGCATGGGTACAATAGAGAAAACCAACCCCTGCTCCCTTAGAATGTAACAGATGAATGATGGTGAGATCAAGTGAGCAGACAATTATACAAGTAATTAGATCAGTATATGTTCTATGAAGCAGAATAAGGAAGATTTTAGAACATATATAGGGAAACCTGATATTGAGCAAGAAGAAGTCAGGAGGAGGACCAGGTTAGGCCAAGGTACCCTGAATTAGTGACAATTAAGCTGGGACCTGCAGAGGGGAAGAGCTAGCCATAGGGAAATTAAGGTGTAGGCAGGGAGACCAACCAGTGTTGCTCAGTGACTGAGCATGGAGCTATGAACCAGGAAGTCATGGTTCGATTCTGGTCAGGACACATGCCTGGGTTGGGGGCTTGATTCCCATTGGGGGGTGTGCAGGAGGTAGCCGATCGATAATTCTCTCTCATCATTGGTATTTCTATCTCTCTCTCTTTTTCTCTTCCTCTCTGAAATCAATAAAAATATTTTTTTAAATAAGAAGGCAAGGAGATAACATGTAGGAAGGCTTGAGATTAGAAGAAATATCTAAGAACTGTGGAAGGCTTTTAAGGAACACGGTGAACAAGAGAAAGAGTGGTGCAAGATCAAGATGGAAAGGAGTGAAAATTGAGGATATTTGGAATAAGGTATTAGCAGGGCTTGATAATAAATTCATAAAAGGGTAGAGACAAAAGAATTAAGGATGGGTTCAGGATTCTGGCCAAAAACTAAATGGCTTTCTGTTTAGTTCGTTTTTAGAATTTTAATTCATTGTCTTAGATAGAGGGTGTTGTAGAGCAAGAGAGAGGATGTAAAAGTACACAAATCACTTAGCTTGCCAAGCAAAGCTGCCCATGATCTGGCCTTTCCTTGTCTCCTCAATCCCTTCCCACCACTATGCTTCAGGCAAAAGCTCACAGTTCCCCTAATAGTTCGTGCATTTGCTTGCCTTTTCCTTTGTATCCCCTATGCATGGAATTTCTATTCACCATTTTCCACCTAATTAAACTTTCCAGTTTTTAACAACACTCTAGAGTCACTTCCTCTCTGACACCTCTCAGAATAGGACTGACACCCCCTTTCTTCATTCCCCACTGCACCCTACAGCAGCATTTTCAACCTTCAATGCTTAGAGTAGCAAGGGGGTATATATGCAAAGAAGGGTCCCTTGTGTGTAAGTGAATGTGACTGTATTGTGCATGGTGTGGGGAAGGAAGAAGCTGGGGCCATTCATAAGACACAATTCTATCGAAAAGGCTACTCTCTTCAACTGCTTCATACAATGTGAACTAGGGGCTAATGTTATCAGGTTTGAGCTACTCAAAAGAAGCTCAAAACCAGAGGGGTGTGTGTGTGTGTGTGTGTGTGTGTGTGTGATCTCCCAATTTTCCAATATTGACTCAAAACAACATTTTCTTTTCAACCTCAAGCAGATTATTATAAATATGCCAGTTTATTAACCTCTGATCTGTGGGTTTCTTCTTAATTGTGTTTATTTGTTTTCTTGTGTCTCCCCAATCATTTGTATTATATTCATTTGCCTTGTGTGCCTTCATATTACCTTCTTACCTTCTTGAAGGCAAGTATTGTGACATATTCATTCTTTACTCAACATCCTACAGGCTGAGCCCAAGGTCTGGCACAGGAGCTCAACAACTATTTTGAATGAATGCATTTACATGTTCAGTCATTCAACAGAGATGTACTAAGTATCTGTAATGTGAAATGACTTGCTGAGCTCCTAACCACCCCAACACCTATCTATGGCTTGCCTGAAATTCCTTCATTAGTGATTTATTTGTTGAGCTTGTCTTTCTAGTTGTCGCCTTATGTAGATAGCATACAAAGTGCTCATTATTCATTGATCAAAATCAAATTCATCTTTTCATATTTACCCTCCCTAAATCACTGCCCAATGATGCCAGCCACTGTGTTCTGACTTGTGATAATGTTGCCAATTGAGTTTGTAAAGTGATCTCCATTTCTTGGGGAAAAAAGATACTCCAGCAAAGGTAATTAATTATGAAATAATTGAATACACTGGGGGTATCTGGCCTTCTGTTTCAATGGAATCAACTCACTAAGAGTCACCAGTGCTCATTTGTTCAGAGAAGAAGGAAGCTGAAAGATAAGAGTGAGAAGCAGAAGGGACATTTCCATCTGTCATGAGGAGCAGGTGGAAAATGAAGGGCTGGCTTCTATTTTACAAGCAAAGCCAGCTTTATGCGTGAGCAAAGGGAATTGTAATTTAAGAATGTGAAAGGCTCCTGGCAAATTTAGAAGTCTGCTTCCTTCCTTCAACCATTCTCCCAATCTAATAGACTTCAATCCAAATGTTGAAAACTCACAGAATCAGCCTGCTGCCTAACTACTGTGCACTGTTTTTCTAAAGAGAGAAATCATATTCTTGGTGGCTAGGGGATTCCATCTAATAACTGACTCATCATCACCAACTGTCAGATTCAGAAAAAGGAGTGAGGAGCAGAGTCACAGAACGGAGAAGTTCCGGTGGACAGGACAAGGGAATGAGACTCAATGTCAAGCAAAAGGTCATATGAGGACACGAAGTTATCTCAGGAAATAGGGGGAATGACTGTGGAAAGATAAACTATGAATTTTGATGCAATCTGATAGGCTATAAATGTGTTGCCCATGTTAACATGACCCCTAGAAAAACTATGCAGGGATGTTCGTCACGAATGAAGGAACTTCAGATATGACAACTGCATAGAGGATATCATTTGGAACATGACGGTTTTTCAAAGTCACTTCTTATATGTGTTTCTTTCTACTTCTTTTTAAAAATACAGCTCCTTCATACTGCTATACCAATAAAATCTTAAAAACTAGATTTCATGTGTAAGAAGTCTGTCCCCATGATCGTGTCTCTACCTGCAGTGGTGACAATATTGTTATTGGCACTGGAAGAAAACATCTGGTCTCACAGCTGGCCTACTTTTCTTGTCCCTTATGCATCTGGCTCATGATTAAAGCTTTTTTCCTGCATGGGCCAATGAACTATTTTATTTTAAAAAACATTCTCAACTCAGCAGCTCCATCAGTTATGTCATCTCGAGCTACCTCCTTAAACTCTACAAGCTTCCATTTTATTTTCTGTAACATGGGGATAATGATAGTCTGAGGATTAAAAGAGAAACATGTAAGGATTGAGTAGAATGTCTGCACACAATGGGTGCCCAATAAATGCCGGCCATTATGATCAGGTAGCTGTTCCAACCAGTTCTCATTTGTTCACTGTGTTCTAGCTTCCAGCAGTTAACCACAAATGGTGCAATGCAGCACACTGCTCAGCACATCACTTAAAATGTTTTAGGGAACCTTGGCATTATAACCTGCTACCCGTTGTTGGTGAGATCTTGTTTTTTTCTTGCATATAAACCTCCCTAAAATACTGCTTCTTGTATTTGTCTCATTAAAAGTGATATACACAATGAAAAAAGAACATCAAATTGAAAACAATAATTAACAAAAGCCACGCCTAATAGAAAGGCAGGTTTACTTGGTTCATTAGACAAAAAGGTGATGAAAAATCCATTTTGACATCAGGTCAGGCAACTTGCCTAATTTAAAGTTTTCAGAAACACTCAGGTTAGCAAAAATAAATAAATAAAAATAACAAAGTAAAAAATATATATACAATAATATGTATTATGTATATATTTTTGATCCACAGGAATCCATATATGTGAAGGGCTACTTAATTAATGATATTCAGAGTTTTGACTGCACAGGGGATCAGCACTTCTAAGCCCCATGTTTTTCAAGGATCAACTATATAAGTTTTATACATCATTTAAAATAAACATTATATTGATTAATATAAAATATATATAATTTTCAAAATCACAGATCTGAGATGATAGCAAGTGGTAGCAAATGGTTGAGCTGGATTTCAGACTCAGGTTAATCCACGCTAAGGCCCATGCTCTTGTGAGAAATGGTGTGTCTCTATGGTTAGTCATCTTATAGAGATGTTGTCAAAGAGATCCCTAAATTAGGTGGGACTCTGCACTAGATGACATCCCAATACCTGATCCTCTAAGTCATTAAGATTCTAGGACACATCAGGAACTTACCTACTTACATCGTCACTCTCTACACTGACCACCCTCAGCATCA
Source organism: Murina feae (assembly GCA_004026665.1). Taxonomy (NCBI): domain Eukaryota; kingdom Metazoa; phylum Chordata; class Mammalia; order Chiroptera; family Vespertilionidae; genus Murina; species Murina feae. The sequence goes on along the minus strand of PVJC01005806.1, from coordinate 28,801 downwards.
TTTCCCAGTTATTTGCTTTAATTTTTAACACAATACTTAACACACCTGGCATAAAAGTATTTGTTTGTGTGGGTGTTGTTGTTATTTTGTTTCTGATTCTTTCATTAGAATGTGAGTTCCATGTGACCAGGAGCTTCGTGTTGTGTATAGAAGTTCACATCAATAGATTGAAGAGAGGGAGTTGCTTGGCTATGGAGGAAGCCCCATCCCAGAAACAGGATTTTCACACCTGTGTCACTAGTGCCTGGAATAGAAAAAGAAGAATAGGATGGAACAATTGTTAATTTATTCATTGGATGGATGGATGGATGGATGTAGAAGGATGAATGTTGATGAATGGATGTAGATGGATAGAGGGGTGGATGGATGGATGAATAGATAAGGTGGTAAGAATAGATTTAGTGTGGTGCAGAACACACACTTGGATAATTATCTTAAAAAATTCAGAGATCTTTATTCACAGGGTGAGCTTTGGGGACAGTAAATTTATCTCATGTGAATATGGAAAAGCTAAGTACAAGAGAGAAAAGGGAATGAAAGCAGGAAAAGTAGGCTAAAGTCAAAATTTGGACAGCCTCAAATGCCAAGACATTTAGCCAGCGTAAGAGTATGAAAACCACCTTTCTCTAGTCGAGTTGAACAAGTTGAGCTGGCATGCCCTGTACAGCTCCTGAGAGGAATCCTCTCTACCCTCAGGGTCTCTAATGGCTGACCTAGATGGAGTTCACATTCTGTCGGAGTTCCTAGCTTGGGATAATGGGGCTTTGATTTCCCTCAGGACAATTGACCTGAGGTAGAAAACAAGAGAAAATCTGCTACTTTCCCAGTGGCCCAGGTGCTTAGATGAAAACCTAAGGCTGCAGGAAAAAGAATTTGCCATCCTAAGGCCTCCTTTTTGCCTGCCCAGTCAACCAGGCCACATCTTCTAGTTGTCTTTTCCAGGGTATGATGAATCTCATCATTTCCTCCATGGGCACTGTAGGTCTCTAACACAAGGCCCTTATCTGGGAGATGTCAGGAATTCAGACAGTAATGATGACAGTAACCACAGCTATTCTTTATGGGGTGTCTACCCATATGCCAGGCCCTGGGCTATAGTCTGGGTGCTAGGTATTAATCAATTATCCTTACAACAACACTGCAAAAGACTCAGTCAATTTCTCAATGTCACACTTTTATTCAGTGGGAGAGATGGGATCAAAACAGATATATCAGGTTCCCAAACCTGTTTTCTACTGAAAGAACTGCATTCCGATTTGATACTGAGTAATAGGTCCTGCAGCTGCCAAGGCCAGCTGAGCCACCATTAAGAGGAATTCTGAGGACTGGAGCAGGGTGGGGTGGCCTTGCAGGGTGATCAAGGACAGATTGAATAGGGAGGATCCAATGGGAGTGAAAGGTAACTCGGAGATAGGAAACCCAGGCCAGGAGATTGCCATAATAAGCCAAGTAGCCAGACATAGAACCTGTACTTAAATATTTGAAAGGTCACAGAAAAGAATTGATTCACTTTTTAAAAATACATATATTCTTACTGATTTCAGAGAGAAAGAGAGAGATAGACACATCAACGATGAGAGAATCATTGATTGGCTGCCCCCTGCATACCCTATAATGAGGATTAAGCCCGCAACCGGGACATGTGCCCTTGCCTGGACTTGAACCCAGGACTTGGCAGTCCACAGGCTGAAGCTTTATTCACTGAGCCAAACCGGCTAGGACTGATTCACTTTTTAAAGAAATTTTAAGAATAATTTAATTAATTTGGTCTAATTTTTTTCTTTCATTTACAGTTTATATTCAATATTAATTTGTATTAGTTTCAGGTGTATAGCATAGTTAGACAATTATATACTTTACAAAACATTCCCCCTCATAGTTCCAGTAGTCACCTGGCACCATCCATAGTTGTTACAATATTTTTTTAAATATATTTTATTGATTTCTTACAGAGAGGAAGAGAGAGGATAGCGAGTTAGAAATATCGATGAGAGAGAAACATTGATCAGCTGCATCCTGCACACCTCCTACTGGGGATGTGCCCACAACCACGATACATGCCCTTGACCGGAATCGAACCTGGAACCTTTCAGTCTGCAGGCTGACGCTCTATCCACTGAGCCAAACCGGTTAGGGCTCCCTTCACCTTTTTTCAATCCTCCTCCCCTCTGGCAGCCATCAGTCTGCTCTCTGTGTGGATGAGTCTGTTTCTGTTTTCATTTTGTATTTCAAGAGAAAGCAAAATTAGGTAGCATAACCATTCAGTTTTAATTTATGAAAGCACTGCCAATCACTCCAGAGGTCTCTCATGTCCATCTCTAGTTTCATCAGTCTAACATTCTTCCCTTCCTCTCTGAAAAACTTGCCTCTATTCCAACCATAACATTCTAGTGGGAATGTTCTTTCTTCCTGGCCATAGTTACCATAGGTATAGACATCAGACGGAAGATAAGCTCATCAGATCTCTCTGACACAAGGAACGTGGGAAACAAAGAATAAATCTCAAACCCTATATATTGGTAAAGCAAGGATATGTGAGTTTGGGAAGTTACTCATGGCCATGTTTTCTACTAAGTGGAGAAAGCCAATATGAAGGAATAAAGAAGAACACAGAAAATCAGAGATGGATGGATGGAAGGAAGGAAGGAAGAAAAAGGAAACAGATAAATTGACATCCAGAATTCAAACCCATTTTCTACTTGTCCCTAAAACTTACTCTTTCCAAATTTTATCAAGAGAGCTAAAAGAAATGTTGCTTTTTCCTAAAACTAGTTTGAGTTGGATTCTGGCACTTGAAACCACAAGATCCCTAATTAGGGCATGGTCTTTAGTCAACCTTAATGTACATGGATTGAGGTGATGGCATGGGTTCCCCACCTCTGAACATATTCAAGAAGGGTCTGGAGAATGATAACAAGGCGCAAACTCATTAAAGTGATCTTTGAATTGAGTTGGAGGTCCTGATCAAATCTAAATTCTAGGAGACCTGCAAGACAGTAAAGAACCTGCTGGTTATTTGTGCCTGAGTCACTTCTGCAGGGGTCATTTGCTTCACTTTTTCTCAAACTCCACTAACATGCAGTATAATCTATTGATGGTCCACTTACAAGATCTCCTGGGGGAATTTCACAATTATTCTAATAAAAAATATAAGAAGGTGGCAAGGGAATATACCTTTGTTTCTAGGCCAAACCATGGTAGAGTGTGCAATCAGGATTGCAGTTTGGGTACAAAGCCAAAAAGACTCAAAGCTACTACTCAATAATGAACTAGGTTGATCTTAATACTATGATCTCCAAAGGAGACCCAAGAGGGTAGTGTGGTCACCTCACTTTCTTAAAGCCATTGGCCTCAGGGAAGTTTTCTTTAATAAATAAGGAGATCCATATTGTATATGTACTTGTTGTCCACACCCGTCCTATTATATAAGCCCACACAGACCCTCCTCAGCATCAACCCACTTAAGATAAGGAAGTGTGTCTGATGTCTTACAGCTTTTATACATAATAATGTCTTAAAGAGTTTACAGCAGGTCATAGCCAAGAGTTCTAAAGTTCCTACTCTCTATAGATATCATGACAGACTCACTCTGTATTATAGGATATACATGATCTCAACAGTTTGTGGTTTAGTTTCTTTTCTTATATGAAATGTTTACAAAATTCTCTCCATTTTTTGGTCATTACTTTCTGAGTTTATGTTGCTAGTCTGCTTTGAATACATTTTTTAAAATATATTTTATTGGTTTTTTACAGAGAGGGAGGGAGGGGATAGAGAGTTAGAAACATCAATGAGAGAGAAACATCAATCAGCTACCTCCTGCAAATCCTCTACTGGGGATGTGCCCACAACCAAGGTACATGCCCTTGACTGTAATCGAACCTGGGACCCTTGAGTCCACAGGCTGATGCTCTATCCACTGAGCCAAACCAGTCAGGGCTTGAATACATTTTTGATAAATCAACCCATTCTCTCCTCAGAGCTGTATACTTCCTGGTAACTTAAGAACTAAAAATGACATTGAACACTGTTATGCATAATTGAAAGTGGCACTACAATACTGAGTTGACCACAGCAGTCACTGCTTCAGAAAGTGCAGCATACCAGTGTCCTCCTGACCTGGGCACTCCTAAGAAGATCCAGTCTTTGGCCCACCATCAAGTACTTCCTGTTCTACCAAATAGGCTGAGCTCCAATTACTCTCTCTCTCTCTCTTGTCTAGATCTAACTCTAATGTTTTTCATTCAAAATCAGTCCAGTAAATGCTAATCTATTGATCCTCTAGTACCCCCCATAAGCCTGTACGCTCCTTGAGGGAAGACCTATGACTTCACTCATCTCAGAATATGATGATTCATTCAAGCACAGTGTCAAAATGGATGTGAACTTAAGCTAGACCTGTGTCCAGAGTGTACTAAACCAGCAGATTAATATTTTAGGCTTTGCTGGCCATAAAACCTCTGTTGCAAAGACACGATTCTGCCATAGACAATCTACATATATAAGAGCCTAAGATATAAATTGTCCCCACAGGAGTTTGGCCAGGAGACCAATCGCTCACTATGACATGTGCTGACCACCAGGTGGCAGTGAGGAATGAAGGAAGGCCCTGGCCGGTGACCAACAGCTGGGGAAGGGAGACCCTGGCTGGCAGCTGGAAGGCCCTGATTGGCCCAGATCGCTGGCCAGGCCTAGGGACCCTACCCATGCACAAATTTCGTGCACCAGGCCTCTAGTACATAAATAAACAAAAGTGGACATAATCCATAATTTTATTTCTGGATACTGAAATTTGAATCTGATGTAATTTTTACATATCATTATTCTTATTTTTTTCAACCACTTACTAATATAAAAACCATTCTTGGTGCACATGCTGTACAAAAAAAAAAAAGGTGATGGGCTTCAGTTTTTAGTTTGACATGTAAAGAGCTTGGAAACTGTCACTCTATTCTCACAACAAAAACTGAAAAGCTAAAAATCAACAACTCTTTGCAGGTGCATTAGAGAACGGAAGTCATGGAGCAAATCATGGCCTCCCAAAACTGGAGAGGCAGGCAGATTCAGAAAGTCATGTCTTACCTGGAGCAGAAACTCTGCTTGAGCCAGCACGTGGTAGGAATCCTTAAAGTTATTACTGGCTGATTACTTTTAATACTAATTTACTGGAAACTGAGCTTTGCCTAAAACTTTAGAGATTAAAAACGCCTAACCATGGGACAGCCCCACACTTTCATGAGTTTTATCTTCAGGAGCCCCCTCAGGTTCTCACTGCAAAGATTGGAGAAAGTACCTCTGTGCTTCCAGCAGGGAGAAAGGCAGTGTGACCATTTCAGAATACACCCAGACTGTACTGTCCCCTTAACAAGACCTGCCCTCAAGAAAAACTATTTTACCAGAGTGACTGGGCTTTCATCAGGGCCTTCGTAGCCCGAAGATGGGGAACACCCAATTCTAGCCTCGTCCAGTCTCCCTGTCTCACCTAAGGGGTGATCAAGTGCCTGAGAAACACTTGTGAAGAATTTTATGGTCAAGTTTTTTTTTTTTCTTTTCATTTTCTGCATGGAGAGAAACCATAAACAAGGTCAAAATTCAAATGGAAAACATATTTGCAACTAATGGGGGGGCATAATTTCCTTAAAATATCAAAAAATGCCTGCAAAAGTTAATCAACCCAACAGAAAAATGGCCAAAGAATATAAACAGGAAAGGAAAATAAAAGGCTCTTAAATCTACAATGATAGAGGCTCACTAAGGACTGAGACTTGGTCATCGAATAAAAGAGTGCTTCCCCTTCCTCCACACCTTGCTTGCCACCACATCAATAGGATCCTGTATAATAACAGGGGATCACAGCTGAAAAGAACTGCAAGGCTCAGATCCTATTTATAAAGGAGTCTCTAGGGAAACCTAAGACAACACGAAAGACAAAAACAAGGACATAAGAGGAAAGTTAGCCTTTGACACTACAGCTATAGCAAACAATAAGCATAGCCTAACACCTAGACAGATGACTTCCCCTGGTGCCCCCTAAAAGAGGTGGTGCTCCTGAACTGGCCCATAGGCCATAGTTAATCCACTCCTATGCCTAACTCTAGGTTGGTTTCAGCACCCTTATACTGGCTACAACCCCCCATCAGCTCCAGGCATGCCGACACCACTCTCAGTATTACCATTTGAAAGCTCGGGCCCATATGGGAAAACTGGCCAAGACCCTCCCCACAAAGGCGAATGATGGGTGCCCTGTACACTTGCCCAACGACAGTTCTTTTAGTTTTAGCCATTTTTAATTATTTTCTACAGCACATAAAATTTAGAAAGAAAAAGAGAAAACTCTGGAGACTTTCCATTACCCAAACTATCAAATATTATTAATGGAAAACATGTCTTTGAGACCTGGTTGACACACATATAGGGGTGATCATAAAATAGAAGTAGCTGAAGTGGTATTTTTTTTTTTTTTTTTTTGTCATCACATCCCAGACACTTTACCAGGCTGCTGTGTAATATGTATCATTATATTTATGAATAAGTATAGGACACCCTATGAAGCAACTAGAGGCTTTTTATAGAAGTGTTTCTTTTTATCAGAATGGTAACTCAGACCACGATGCAGGAGTCACATAGAGGCTGGGTTCCCTTTGAGAGAGCATGGAGGGACCTGGAGAGTATTATGCTAAGCAAAATAAGTCAGAGAAAGACAAGTGATCTCACTCATATGTGGAATCTAAGGAACAAAAAAACTGATGAATAAAATAGATCCAGAGATATAGAAGCATGGAACAGATGGGGGAGGATGGGTGGGTGGGAAGAGATCAACCAAGGAACTTGTATTCATATATGCATAACCCATGGACATAGACACTAGGGTAGAGAATGCCTGCGGGGGGGGCGGGGGAGGGAAGGGGGGTAGAAGAAGTCAATGGAGAGGGCAGCACATATGTAATACTTTCAACAATAAAGATTAAAAATAAAAGGGCTGGGTTCCAGCTACCCATGTCATTATGGTCTGAATATGTTCCCCAGATTCATATGTTGAAATACCAATGTCCAGTGTGAAGGTATTAAGAAGTGGGGTCTTTGGGAGGTGCTTGGGTCAGGCGGGTGGAGCCCTCATGAATGAAATTAGCCCTCTTATAAAAGATTAGAGGCCCGGTACACGACATTTGTGCACTGGGGTGAAGGGCCCTTAGCCCAGCCTGCGCTCTCTTGCAGTCCAGGACCCGCCATCACTACCACTGCACTCACCAGCTGTTAGCTGGCTTCTGGCTGAGTGGCACTCGCCCTATGGGAGCACAATGACCACCCAGGGGGCAGCTTCTGCATTGAGGGGGCCCCCGGTGGTCAATGCATGTCACAGCGACCAGTGGTTCCGCCATTCAGTCGATTTGCATCTTAGGGTTTTATTATATAGGATACCCTAGAGCAATTCTTTGGCCTTCTTCTACCAGTTCACAATCTGGAAGCGGGTCCTCACTTGAGCACGCTGGCACCCTGATCTTGGCCTCCCAGCCTCCAGGCCTGTGAGAAATACATTTCTGTTGCTTACAAGGTATCCAGCCTGTGACATTTTATTATAGCAGCTGGAACAGTCTAAGACACTTGTCCTTCAACTCATGGATTGTTGCTTCTTAGTAAAAATTAAAAGTACTGAAAAAGAGCCCAAACAATTCTTTACAAAATACGATACATTTTCAAAAACAACCTGTTTTTCTCAACTTCTCAGAAGTTTTCCACTTTCAGCGGGACAATCGCCATGTTTAGAAGCCACCACCACAATGGATTCCAGAGAACTGAGTTTGATTCCTCGTCATGCCCTGGCTTTTCTTTCAGGGTTGTTTAGTGAATTTCAAGAGTCAAATAAGAGAGCACTGTGAGCACCCACTGGCACCGGGCACGAGACACACCAGCATTTTTATAAATGTCCTGCCTGTCACTACAGCTTTGGTCACTGACAAAGGCCCTGCTGTTTTCTGCCAGCTTCAGGTCCAGCAAATGGCACTTTAGAAGGGTGGCGGTTCTGCAAAGCAGGCGAAATGTTTACCCGGATGAGACCAGCCAGGAAACCCATTTCCTTTATCCCCTAATCAAGATGAAAAGAGGGGCTGGGTCATGAAAGGCTGCGTATGAGGACCTGATCCTTGCTGTCATCTCTCGTTACCGTCATGAAAGAAGGGGATTGTTTGGGTTTGGGGGGTGGGGAGAGCCTCAACTTGATTTTCCCATCCAGCTGCTATTCATTCCTAGGCTTGTTGCCAACATAAATTACTTGGCCATATGTGCCATTCGTTTTCTAGTTTAGATTATAATCTAGAGTTGATACGGTGCTTTGGGCCTATTGATCTAATAGCGGACCTTGTTATTTTGTCCCCATACCTCTCTAGACCCAGGGCTGTGGTCTTTGGGAACAGGTACCTGATTAACCTTTTTTGTTTATGCCCCAGAATCCAATATAGTGTCAGTACACAGCGGCACTCAATAAACGTTTTTTAGAAGAAAAAATTGCTTGGCAATGGAATCTCTCCTAAACAGGATAATATTAAAAAATAGCTAATATTAGTTGGGCATTTGACTTTTAAGAGTGACTGTCAACAATCTCTTGTGGTTGGTAGTATGGGTAGTAGCCCCATTGCATAGATGAGGAAACTGAGGCTCAGCGGAATGTAGCCAGGCACACAGCTGGGACTGAAGTAGCCCCATTGACTCTGAAGCTCACACTCTTAGCGCTACACTGAACCATCTCAGAAACTGTTACCTCCATCACAAGGTGCATGACTTCCATGGAAGTCTTTTCAGATTCAGTCAGTATGCATCCTCCATATCCCCTTAACTGTATGTGTTCATTTCCCCAAAACTGCTTGCCAATGACACCTATTGTAAAATGCAAGGCTCTCCTTGAAAAGCAGCAGAGCACTACAGAAATAAGGAATGCAGGCTTTCTGGAATACTCAAAATGGTTAGCTTACTAAGTCACAAAAAAAAAACAAAACAAAAAAAAACAAAACAAAACCTGCAATAGGGAGCCGGCTCCATTGTTGGACTCTAATTGTTAAACTGTTCTTTCTTCCTGGATGAGTGGAAATCGACTTCCTCGTAACTTGTAGTTTGTCCTATCAGAACTGACACATTTCTTTTCTACAACCACTGGGCTGATATCTAGAGCTAGTCCCTGGTCATTCTATATTTATTTTTTTAGACACCAAAGGGATAATATTAGTACAGCCTGTTTTTAGTACATAAATGTATAGGTCATTTTATTTATTTTTATTTTTTTATTTTTTAATTTTTTTTTGTATAGGTCATTTTAAAACAGTGCACCTTCAACAAAATAAACCACAGGTGGATCATGATATAAACTTATATAATGGAACCAAATACATCAAAGGAAGAATGACCTTTAAAAATAATTCTGAGGTAAGATAGGCCTTTCTACATATGACATAAACCTGAATTTCCCTTAAGGAAAAAATTAATAAATTTGACTATATAAGCATTTTTTAAATTTCTGCCTAAAATTACCATTAAAGAAAGTCAAAAGACAAATGGAAAAACATATCTGCAACTAAGGAGAGGCTAAATTTTTTATAAAGAACACCTAGGAGAGTTAGTCAACCAAACAAAATTGGGGGGAAAAATAGAAACAGGGAAATACATTAAAAGGCTCTTCAATCTACAACATGATAATCAACTTTACTCAAAATAAGTGAAATGCGAATCAAAGCTACGTGTTTTTTTTCTTCATTGATTAGATGAGCAAAATAAAAAAAAATTGGTAACAGCTCGACCCGCATGGCTCAATGGTTGAGCATCGATTCATGAACCAGGAGATTGTGGTATGATTTCCAGTCAGGGCACATGCCGGGGTTGCGGGCTCAATCTCCAGTGTGTGGCATTTAGGAGGCAGCCAATCAATGATTCTCTCTCATCATGATGTTTCTGTCTCTCTCTCCCTCTCCCTTCCTCTCTGAAATATATATATATATATATATATATATATATATATATATATATATATATATTTAAACAAAAAGACTGGAACAGATACCCATATGTATGCAAATGCAGAGACTATATGCAGAAACCTACACAAAATCCTAATAGTGGTTAGCAACAGTGGTTGCTTCTTGGAAAGGAGCTCAATGACTGGCAGCCAAGGGTAGGAGGAAAATTCCTTTTCACTTGTACTTCTTTTATACCTATTGAATTCTTCATATATATTTTATATAGTCGAATAAATTCAAATATCCCTAGCCACCATTAATTACCCTGTGACTTCTAAAATCTCTCAGAGAATATATATTGGGTAGAACTCACAAAAGAAAGCAGCATGGTCACTTCTGGACCCCAGTCCGGGGCCCTGCCCAGTTGGAGTAAACCAATAAATATAAGTGTAGAGTTTCATATGTGAAGCATGAAGTACCCATCCAAGAAAACCATCAGTCCTTCTGACAAATAGTTTGTGGCCTCCTGAATATCAATTCTCCCTTTCTTCACTAACATTAGAACTTTTATGTTACTTGGGATGGCTAAATATCTAGCTAAAGAGAAAACCGCATTTTCTGTCTTCCTTACAGGGAGCGGTGAATGGGATAAGATATAAGCAGAATTTATGACCAGAGATTCTAAGAGAGCTTTTTAAAAATATATTTTTTTATTGATTTCAGAGAGGAAAGAGAGGAAGAGAGAGCTAGAAACATCAATGATGAGAGAGAGCCCTAGCCAGTTTGACTCCGTGGCTAGAGCGTTGACCTGTGGACTGAAGGGTCCCAGGTTCACTTCCAATCAAGGGCACATGCCCAGGTTGCAGGCTTGCTCCCCAGTAGGGGGCATGCAGGAGGCAGCTGATCAATGATTCTCTCTCATCATTGATGTTTCTCTCTCTCTCCCTTCCTCTCTGAAATCAATAAATATAAATCTATAATAATAAAAATATAAAATGCTAATTAGACCAGACAGCTGAACGACCTTCTGGACCACCTTCCGGACGAAGCTGGAGCTTCGAGACTGAGCCCTCGCATGAATTTCGTGCATCGGGCCTCTAGTACATATATAAAATGATGAGACAGAATCATCGATTGGCTGCCTCCTTCTTACCCCATACTGGGGAGCAACTCTATAACCTGGGCATGTGCCCTTAATAGGAATTGAACCTGAGACCCTTCAGTCGCAGGCTGATGCTCTATCCACTGGGCCAAACTGGCTAGGGCTTAAGAGAGCATTTAAAGAGAGATAACTTAGGTGGAAGAAGTGTCTTTCACAGATGCCCTTCCCCTTCCTGTGACTTGGATAGTGGATTTATGGCTAGAATTTCAGCAGGCATTCTCTGACCTTGAACATGAAAGGAAAATTCTAAGGTTGGTAGAATTTAGGGAGACAAGGAGCTTGAGTCCTTGACAACTTCATGGAACCACCCCTGGATCACCTATGTCTGGACTTTATGTTAAAAGAGAAATCCTTAATTTTTAAAAAAATATTTTTAAATTGATTTCAGAGAGGAAAAGAAAGGTAGAGACAGAAACATCAGTGATGAGAGAGAATCACTGATTGGCTGCACACACTATACTGGGGATCAAGCCCACAACCCAGGCATGTGCCCTGACCAGAATCCAACCATGACCTCCTGGTTCATAAGTCAAAGCTCAACTACTGAGCCACGCTGGCCAGGCAGAAATCTTAATTTTTAAAGCTATTATATATAGTCAGATCTCTTTTACTAAGCAGGCACATAGAGCTTAAGTGATACAACTCCTTTTAAAATGTATTCAGCATTCAGCAGACATCTTCACATCTACTTTAACAAGGCATTGCACTGGCACTGGGGGACTATGAAAATGGCAAGGACATGGTGCTTGCCCAGGATATTTATTAACCAAGTGCTGAATAACTACTGAGAACAGGGCTCCCCCTCCCTTTTTCCCTCTCCTCCCTCTCCTTCCTTCCTTCCTTCCTTCCTTCCTTCCTTCCTTCCTTCCTTCCTTCCTTCCTTCCTTCCTTCCTCTTTTTAAAGTTAAAGGGCCTGTTGGGAGGGAAGGCTGCCTGCTGTGGGCTAGTATTTTACCTACATCCCCCACTCAATCCTTACAACAACCAGATTGTTCCCATTTTTGCAGATGATGAAATTGAGAGTCAGGAAAGATAAATAATTGATCCAAGCTAATAAACAGCAAAGCCACAATTCAAATATCCAGGTATGACTGATTACAAAGCTCATACTCCTGGACATCAACTATCTCTGTGTTTCTGAGTGTTTGTTCCCTGCGTTTTACAGTGATGCTCTTTGGCATATAAAGTTTCTAATCTATTATTTCTTCACTTTTGGTTATACCATTGAAACCACCCAGTCTCTTGATTAAAAGCTATTTTCCTCATATTGTTATATACTTATTACCTTTTTAGTATTAAATCATTTAAAACATATTTGAGCACCAACTCTACACTGTCAATGCCAAAGTGGATAAGACATAAAGTCTGTCTTCAAGGCAATTAATTATAGAAGATATTAACCGATAAAATACTGTACAATGTAATAACTGACGGGACAATTTTTATTCATTCAGTAATGAATGCAAATTACTACATATTGCTTTATAATTGACTTTAAAATATTAAATGCTTTAATAGATGAATTTAAACCTGTGTATTTGCCATAATGCACGCACCTTAGAATTTATTATTCTTTTGTTTCCTTGCTTTTTCTTTTTTACCATTTTTCTTTTTCTTTTTTTCTGTACAGGCTGTGTTTTATAGCCTATTCCCATTTAGAAGACAGACATCCTATTTTTAAATATACAAATGGTTATCACAGAGTTTTTTCACAAACACAAAACGTCTTATTTATCTAATCTAAATAAAAAAGTGTTTGACAAAGTTTTAAAGGTGAACAGAAATTTAGTGCTTATATGTCTCTCACTTCCACTCTCCTCCATAAACCACCAGCCTTTACGAATTTATCTGGGTTTTCAGCTCTAGTCACTACCTTGAATTTTTTTTTAATTCTCTTTCAAGAACATTTCTGTCCTTTGTATTCCAGTTGGTTCCCATAGTTACTGCAGTCATTAGCATCAGCTCTCATGTTGGCCATTAGTTTTTTTATTCACCAGACCTTAGGGTTCAAGCCACGCAGGATGATGATTCTCTGGGGATCCCTGCATTGGGTGGGAAGCTGGAATACACTGCTTCTAAAATCCCTTCCCGCTCCACTGTACTCTGTAACCGTACACAGTGTCTGTAAACTGTCCACGCACACAGCATGCTTATATATCTCCGTAACACAAACAGCTTGCATGTTAGGTAGAGCTTGAAAATGCTAACAACAACAAAAACAAACAAACTAAAAGGCAGTAGAAAGATCAGCTGGTCTAGTTGTTTAGAACACAGCCTCTGTAGTTGGACTATCTTGGATGAAATGTGGGCTCTGACACATTACTGTGTGATTTTGGGCAAACCACTTAGCATCTCTGTGCAAAACACATAAAGCTCATACAAGAGTGCTTCAATAAAAAGTCTCTGTTATCACTACTAGGCTTTTATCAGTCTTTGTTGTTTCTTGAGCACAGTGGCATTATTATTAACATACTCGTAACTGTAGTTTACATCTTTCCGCAATTTCCAACACTAACCTCTCTCACTCTTGATAAATTTTAAATGAAGACTCCGATGAATGAAAGGAAAGAAGATATCCTGCTGGGATCACTTAGGGACGATGGTCCCAATCCAGCCAGGCATCACTCCTTTCCTGGGACCTGAATTATTTAACTGCTACTGCATCCCATTGGTTTGTTGATCATCCTAAATGCCAGACAGTTGTTTTGATGTTCTAAGTGCATGGCTAGAAAAAAAGGCAGATGTTCCTGTCCATGAAACTTGCACAGCACAGGACAGCCAAGCCAGGAACTGTTAAACCGAGACTGAGACAGCCTCACTTGTACAGGATCACCCCACAGTTTCCCACAGAACACACCGTCCTCATGCTGCTCATGTTCGGGCAAAACAACACTGACCCCACTAGCCTTTTGGCCATTACCAGTACCCTAAAGCCACGTGTGATTGACACATGCATTCCACTGCATTCTTTGGCCTCCCCCTCGCCCATTGAGAAGTGGAATTCATTTCTCTTCCCCTTCAATCTGGATGGACTCTGGGGTTGATCTGACCTATAGAGCATGGGGCAGAAATGATGTGTGGTGCCAGTTTCTGGGCTCAGGCCTAAGAGACTGGCAATTTCCACTTCCCACCTCTTGGAAAGCTTGCTCTGGGGCATACCATAAGCCCTGTAAGAAGTCCAACTCTCACCATGTTCATGGATTGGTAGAATAAACATCATTAAATTGTCCATACTACCTAAAGCAATCTATAGATTCAATGAAATACCTATTAAAATACCAATGACATATTTCAAAGATCTAGAACAAACTCTCCAAAAATTCATCTGGAATAAAAAAGACCCCGAATAGTCATGGCTATCCTGAGAAGGAAGAACAAAGTTGGAGGGATCACAGATATCAAGCTATATTACCAAGCCACGGTTCTCAAAACTGCCTGGTATGGGCACAAGAACAGACATATAGACCAATGCAACAACACAATAGAGGACCCAGAAATTGACCCAAGCCATTATACTCAATTAATATTCAATAAAGGAGGCAAGAGCATACAATGGAGTCAAAACAGCCTCTTTAATAAATTGTGCTGGGAAATTTGGTCAGATACATGCAAAAAAAAAAAAATGAAACTAGATCACCAACTTACACTATACACAAAACAAACTCAAAATGGCTAAAGGACTTGAATGTAAGACAAGAAACCATAAAAATCCTACAAAATTCCATAGGCAGCAAAATAGCAGACATCGTAGCAATATCTTTACAGACACAGATCCTAGGGCAAGAGAGACTAAGGAGAAAATAAACAAATGGGATTACATCAAAATAAAAATCTTCTGCACAGCAAAAGAAACCATCAGCAAAACAACAAGGAAGCCCAGTGCATGGGAGAACATATTTGCCAATGTTATCTCCGATAAGGGTTTAATCTCCAACATTTACAGGGAACGCATACAACTTAACAAAAGGAAAATAAGCAATCCAATCAAAAAATGGGCAAAGGACTTAAATAGAATCTTTTCGAAAGAGGACACTCAGAAAGCCAAGAGACACATGAAAACATGCTCAAAGTCACTACTCATCCAAGAGATGCAAATCAAAATGACAATGAGGTACCATCTCACACCTGTAAGAATGGCTATCATCAACAAATCAACAAATGACAAGTGCTGGAGAGGATGCGGAGAAAAAGGAACCCTTCTGCACTGCTGGTGGGAATGTAGACTGGTGCAGTCACTATGGAGGACAGTATGGAGTTTCCTCAAAAATTTATAAATGGAACTTCCATTTGACCCTGTAATCCCACTTCTAGGAATATATCCCAAGACAACAGAAACACCAATTAGAAAGGATATATGCACTCCTATGTTCATAGCAGCATAATTTACAATAGCCAAGATTTGGAAACAGCCTAAATGCCCATCAACAGATGAGTGGATTAGAAAACTGTGGTACATCTACACAATGGATATTAGGCTGCTATAAAAAAGGAATTCTTACCATTTGCAGCAGCATGGATGGAACTAGAGAGCATTATGCTAAGTGAAATAAGCCAGGAAGTGAAAGAAAAACACCACATGATCTCGCTCATTTATAGGTAGTAAAGAACATTATAACCTGATGAACAAAAAGATAGATACAGCGGCAGAGAAGCATTGAACAGACTGTCACATTATAGTGGGAAGGCTGGGGAGTGTTAGCAGGGGTGGTGGGAGGTAAGAGATCAACCGAAGGACTTGTATGCATGCATATAAGCACAAGACACTGGGGGGTGAGGGGGAGATGAGGGCATGTACTGGGGGGTAGAGGAGTCTGGGGGAAGGTCAATGGGGAAGAAAAAAAAGGAGACATATGTGCTACTATCTATAATACTTTAAACAATAAAATAAAATAAATAAAAGCACACACACACAGAAAAAGAAGTCCAGCTCTCTGAGGCTGCCATGCTGTGAGGAAGCCCAAGCTAGCCACAGGGAGAGGCTGCAAAAGAATCCTCATCTGTCCCAGCCATCTCAGCCTAGGGTGCAGACATGTGATTAAAGACTTCAGATGCTTTACGATTGGACTGCTACTAAATAAAGACTGCTCAGATGGGCACATTCACCCTGAATTGCAAGAGAGAATAATACTTCTTTTATAAGTTATTAAGCTTTGGATAGTTTGTAGCATAGTGCATAAAATGCCTAACAGAATGCTCAATATATTCCTAAATCTGATGTTATTATCATGTTATTTACCCAAACTCACATAGCAAATATGCTATGGGGCAGGGCCTATGACATAGGCAGGTGCTTATTCAACTATACAGAGTTGTTCTCACTAGTGAGTGGGCAGTTGGTTAAAACCAGCCACTGTATTTTATGGGAAGCATTTCTACACACCCTAGCTGTCTTTTCTATCATTTCAACACCTGCCTCTACAGTAATCACTCTTGGATGCCTATCCTATTAATTGTACATTGTCAGGTAGCTTCTCCTCCCAACAGATACTGATCCCGGTGAAAGGATGGACACAGACATGAGAAACGACCACATTCACTTTGCAGAAAATGAAGTCAGTGTGAACACTTTTCGTAACTTCTCTCACCTCATTCCCTACATCTATCCCTGCCTTCATGATATGAATCATCATACTTAATAGCAGGGGATTTCATCTTGCCAGTGTCGTTCAGTTGGTTGGTGCATTGTGTCATCCACCAAAGGATTGTGGGCTCAGTCACAGGTTCGACTCCTGGCACATACTCATGGTGCATGTTCCATCCCTAGTCAGGGCGAGTATTGGAAGCAAATCATTGATGTGATCAATGTTTCTCTCTCACATTGATGTTTCTCTCTCTATCCCTCTCCTTCACTATTCGTCTCTCTCTAAAATCAATAAAAACATAACCTCAGATGAGGATTTAAAAAAATAATAATAATTGCTTCTTTCCCTATTTTGAGTGCTTACTGAAATATTGCACCTTACAACCACTTAGTTCTCAATATTAAAGAGGATATAAATCCTGTGTGCA
This sequence comes from Murina feae, assembly GCA_004026665.1. Classification (NCBI taxonomy): domain Eukaryota; kingdom Metazoa; phylum Chordata; class Mammalia; order Chiroptera; family Vespertilionidae; genus Murina; species Murina feae. The sequence continues at coordinate 11,689 of PVJC01005806.1, read as the reverse complement.
AGAAATACCTTTAAAATACCTTAAAATAGTCTTAACTATGAAACCTCTAACTTACATGGACCATGTTTATTTTCTTAAGTGGTTTATTTCCAGTACCAATCTTTTTCTACACTTAAATTTATCCGGGGAATGGGAAAGACAGGCAAATTTATGGAGTAATAACCTTAGAAGAATGTTAACAGGAAGAGTCACTTTGGATCGACTATTTTCAGGTTGCTCATTCAATAGAAGGGTGGCAGAAGTCATGTGAGGAAGTCAGGAAGGCTGGACAGCTCAGTACCGCAGGATCTGTGGCTGGAATAAAACGGGGCCAGCAGCCCAGCATTCCTAAGAAAGGAAACTGCTCTGTCCCACAGGGAGGTGAACAAGGTTTTGGGAAAAAAGAAAAACCCAGGGACCCAGTCAAAAATTAGAATCTCAGAAACCAGAGAGTGAGATAAAAGAAGATCAGAATTTATAGAATTAAAGAAAACCATGGGTGACGTTCTCTTTTAGTCTCTATTATTTCTGTTACTCAAAGCGTGGAGAAACAGTTATTCTTCAAGAAAAGGCAACTGAAAAAATTCTGCATTTGTATGAAAATAAGAAAAGGAGAGATATAGAGGGGAGATGTCTAAGTAATTTCTATTAGGTCACAAGTGTCTAAATTTCTTTGCTCAGAAAGTGAATAAAATTAAGATTATGTAAATGCAAGTGGAATATGCTCACATTTCTTTCTAGTAGTCCGTTTTGACTGGAGAAGCCCTTAATTAGTTTCTGTCTTTGTCCCAGTAGAGAAGCATTTTCAACTCAAGAGTCTGAGTTGAAAACAGTGGGTAAATATGCTAAAAACAAAATAAGCCCAAACCTTCTTTTCCTTGAAAATTGACCCCAAACATAGAGCTTTCATCAAGCTCTCTAAACAAGTTTATAATAGAATTTAGCCCTATGAACAGAAATCTTCCAAAACATGCTGCTCTCATGAATAACAATACATGTCTTATCCCTGTCCTATATCTGTCAGGAATCCTCTCAGATAGGAGGTGAGGGGCACACTTTTAAAAGTTAATGTATAGTACAACAAAAAGGCATCGATGTCTCCTGGCATCCAATACCCACCAGGGTCAACAATAAGGAAATGAGAAGGATGAGGAACACCCAAAACTGTGTGCCTGCCCCAGTCAGGACAGAGGAGAGAACAACCCTTAAGCTCACAGACATGTGTCCAGAACAGAAAAATGGAAGTTCTCTGGTCTAAAACAGTGACCACCAGCATTCCTTCATGCTGGAAGGGCCCTTGGAGTGAATGGGAAGAGGAGGAGGAGGAAGGGAACTGAAAGAAAACCGGAGGCAGCCTAATAGTAACAGCTTTCATTACCTCATGGGTGCCATTGTTGCTGGTAGCAACGTCACTCACAGACCAGGGAAGACAGCGGTCCACATCGTTCTCACAATCCCACAGAGTATACTCATGCAAAATAAGAATAATTTCTTTAAAACCTAATCAAGCAGTAGGAACTGAGGTCTAAAGGAGAAGATGAGATTTAAAGGCGATATCTGAATGGATTTGGGGTAATAGGAGGAAAGCTTCTTAGAGGAGCCTATTTGAATGGGTCCTAAAAGGCAATTGACTGGCATGGCTAGGAGAATAGGGTGGTATCCTGGAAGAAGCCCAGACCATGTACAGACCTAATGCTTCAGAAGAAATGCTCCTGGCTCTATCCACCTGAAGAAACGACTTCGGATTGCTCATTCCTTTTCATTGGAGTAGTTGAGAATATGGGTGTGAGGGAAGCTGTCTGGTTTTTTAGCAATCCTCCAAGTAATAGGAAAAAACCATGCGACCAATAACTATGATGCAGAATGGTTAAGTTCGAGGGCAGGGGCGTGATTACAGCCACCATCCATTGCGGCATTACTATGTGCCAAACATGCTAACTTTACAGTTATCTCATTGGAATAGTGAATATTCCAATCATTGAATAACCCAAGGCACCCTATAAAGTAGATGCTATGATCATACCGATGAGGACAATGAAAGGAGTGATTTGTTCAAGCGAATGCCTGTGTTTAAGGTCACTGATATAAATAAGTAGTGGGGCTGGCTTTGAAGACACATGTTTTGGGTTCAGGGCCATATTGTTGAACCATTCTGCTAATTTCTGCAATTTGCTGGAGGAAGGAAACTAACATTTTCCTGGAAACTGTGCTATTTTGTTTAATCCTCTCAAGGATTCTATGAATGAATGTTGGCTCTGTGTCAATGTTATAGATGAGGCATGTGAGAGTCAGAGTAGAATACAGTCTCAAGATCCGATTGACCTGACTCCAAAACATGCTCTTTCCAGTAAGCCATACTAGAGGTAAAAGGATGAAGCCTCCAACTAATTGGGAGTCCTCAGAAAAATAGACAAAAATTGAGCTGAATCTAGAAGAAATAGCAAGATCTGATCAGTTGTAAAAAGATATTCCAGCCCAGTCAGCTTGGCTCAGTGGTTAAGTATCGACCTATGAATCAAGAGGTCAGGGTTTGATTCCCAGTCAGCGTTCAATTCCCAGTCAGGGTACATGCCCAGGTTGTGGGCTCAATCCCCAGGAGGCAGGTGATCAATGATTCTCTCTCATCATTGATGTTTCTATCTCTCCTTCTACCTTCCTCTCTGAAATCAATAAAAATACATATTTTAAAAAAGGATATACCAGGTAGTGTGTCTCACACTGGAACCAAGAAAGAGGCATTCATAAGCATGCCCCAGGAAGGCATGGTCAGACATCCAGTGTGGCTGCAGAGGTGTTAGTTATCACAGGGCTGTAGCCAGGATGTGCAGGACCATATGTAAGGGTATAGATGTGATCCTCTGAGCTCTGGGGATCCTCAGAGATTTTGAAGAAGGAGAATGACACAGTCAGGTTTGCATTTTAGACAGAGCTCCCTGGCAGCCATGTGGAGCCAGGAGTGGAGGGGAGGCAGTAATTGGATTCACAGACATCTGGGTAGTAGAAGTGATGGAACACCTGAGTGACAGAAAGGTGTGTAGGGTGAATCCAAGGTTTCTAGCTCAGAAGCCTGGTGGCAGGTTATGAAACCTGAAGAGGAGGAGCTGGTTTCGAGGCAGAAATGGTACATTCAGTATTGACATGTTGAGTTTGAAAAGCCTTTGGCACAGTGAGTGGTGCTATCCACAAGGCAGCTCAAAGATAATCCTGGGACTGTAGGGAAAATATGGAGTTAAACTTTAGTCTTATTGTCTGTATCTAAATTCCAAAGCAAAAGAAAAAGTAAGATCAGAATGAGGCAGGTAAATTGTCATTGTAGCTTAGTTTGTCTTTTTCTGTTTTGGGGGATAAGGGAGTTGCTTATTTGGATTTTTTCCTCTCGCTCTTCCTCATATACTGGGATTTACTTAAAAAATACACACACACACACAAACTGATTGCAGACTGTTAGTCCAAGTAATACTCATCTTGCAACAGGCTAACCGCATCCTGGTGATCACAGCTCCAGAGAGAACACGCGACCTTGAGTTCACCGCTATGGTGAAACCCTGCTCTGCCCCAGGCAGGAGAGCCGAGATCAAAGCTCACAACACAAATATTGTTCTTATTGAAACCAAATGTTCTGCTTTTGATGTGGGTCAACCTCTATTGTTGGTAGGAATAATGCAGTAGTATAGCAAGAAGGTACAAACCAGGATGTACTCATACTAAAAAAAAAAAAAAAAAAAAAAAAAAAAAAAGAGCATGAGAGAGAAAGAGACAGAGATAGAGATAGAGAAAAGAAAGGAAGATATAGGGAAAAGGAAAGGAAAAGAAAGGGAAAAGGAAAGGGAAAGGGAAAGGGAAAGGGGAAAGGAAAGGGAGGGAGATAAAGAAAGAAACTGAAATTGTTCTGTGTCCCAAGGAGTGATGATGCTGGAAGGACGGGGCCAGGTAAAGTCAGTATCTTGTGTCGAGGGTCCACTCTATGAAAGCAAGGATGGAGAACACTGTATTAAGAAATCACCATTCTAGTCTCATGGTGTCATAAACCAACTGCCTGTAGGAATTTAGGATGTGCTGCATCTTTTGAGGTTTATTCCCCTGACCGACACATGAGGGGGTAAGTAGAGACTGTCTCTGGCCCCTTCCAACATTTATGTCCCATGGAGATGCCCTTTTACTCAGGCATACCACCTTCTTTCTTTCTTAGGGGAAAGGATGCCTGATATCTGTGGGGTGAGGCAACTCGGGGAGGGTATGTTAGCCTTTCCTACAAACTCTCAGAGGGATAAGAAGGTCAAGTCACTTCCACATTTGAAATTCTCAGTATGTTATGAAATTAAGAACTACTAAAATAGGATTACCAAAACTCTAGTACATTTTAATGCTTGTATTTCACAAATTACCTGTATTTACAACCAAAATAAAACCTCCTTCAGGGACAATGTCAGGAGTCTCAGTCTGAAGCCTTTAAGAATATGAAACCCAAGGCTAACTGGCCCCTTGCTCTTCCCTCATCAGCCTGGTTGTTTTAGAACTCCCGGGAGCTCAGCACGTGTTGTCATGTGGTAGGTAACAAAGAAGCTCTTGCTAAATGAATAAATGCTCACATGGATGCGTAAACACTCTGCCTGTCCTTGGGCCCTGCATACTTCATTAGGAAAATGAGATACAATCCAGTTCCTAGGAGGCATGTCAGTTAAAGGCAGGTCCTAAAACTGGGCCGATCCTCGGAAATCACCCTTAATCTGTAGCACTATGGAGCAGAAATGAGGCTCTTAACTACAAGTAGGAATCATAGCAGCTATAAACTATAATTCAGCTGTAACCATCTAATATCAACTAGGATACATTTCTACAACTCAGATTTCGAATGAGGGAGGACAGAACTTTCCAGAAGCCAGAGACTGTGTCCCTTGAAAAGCACCTGCTATGGTTGTATTCATATGTTTTTAAGGTAATTAGGATAAACAGTTGGTTAAAACCCAATGTAAGCGGGCATTTTCCCGGCAAATCGCGTCGTAACGGGAAGAAAGAAATCCAATAATGGTCTGACTTTGCAAAGTCTATCTGAGTTGTCTTGCACATTTTCGTTGTTGTTGAAATGCCAGGCCCTCCATATTTGACGGAATCTGTCTCTACTCATTGTTTTTGGAAAAAACTCATCTCCCGCGCTTTGGTATAAAAAGCAATATGACGAGTTTACTCGTTTCCCGCAAACCCTTACTCCACAGATAAACAGGAGACTCATAAAATTGACAAACATGTTAAATTTGGAAAAACAAAAACAAAAACAAATCATGCGTTATGTCTTAATGTTACAATCATCTTTTCCCCATCCAACCAAACATATAATAGTTGCTCTCAGTTTTCTTTTCAGCTAATGTTTCCTGTTAAATCTACCCAAATGAGGACTTCTGATTGGTGGCTATAGAGTGGAGAGCCATTTTGGAATTCTGGGGGCGGAGGGGAGGAACAGGAATGGAGGGAGGAGGAAGAAAAGAATCAGCTGCTAAGTGTCAGTTTCATACACCTCATCATATTTGGGTCACTTCCCAGGATTTGCTACGGATACGCCCCAACAGCCTGTGCAAATCTGTGCTTCAAACCCACAGCCCTTGGAATGGAAAAAAGGGACTTGACATCTATCTTCCTCATGGGATTCATGGAGAGGATTAATGAGTTAATAAGCATTATTACTTTGCAAGCCACAGGTGACTTGCCAGCATTATTAGGACCACATTCATCCTATCGAAGTGGTTCGGGCTTTGAACAGGAGGTTAAATCTCAGGAGAAATGTCTGCTTCTTACAGGAAACTAGATGCCTGCTCCCAGGTAATAAACTGCCTGATGGGATGCCTGCCTTGTCCAGTCACTGGTGGCAGGGCCAGGCTTAGGAAATAGGAAGACAACAGTATCCCCCAATGCACTTTTGAAAGAGAGCAAAGTAATAAGCAATTCCAATTAACAGTGGCATCTGCAGCAGCAGCAGAAGCTCTTTGGTTTGGCTGGTGTCTCTCCTCTCTTTTCTTTTCTAAAGTCTCAAACTTATGTAGCTGCTTGCAGACCACAAATCTTGTAACAATGTCCAGTCAATGGCTTCTGCCACAGCCAGACTTTTTGTGCACATGAAGAAAACCTAGTCGAACTGTAATAACTGTATGGACTTGATACAACTCAGGTGGTTTCCAAGACTGCTGTAAGCAGGAAAAATACAGTTATCTGTATATATATAAAAGCATAATATGCAAATAGACTGGACTGAGGAACAACTGGTTGCTGTGATGTGCACTGATCCCCAGGGGACAGACACTCAACACAGAAGCTGCCCCCCACCCACAGGCCCGGAACACATGATAGGGGCCTGCCAGCCAACCTCTCGGTCCCTCCCCCTGGCCAGTAGGCTCTGATTGCTTGATAGGGAATGGGGAACCGGGGGGTGGGTGGCAGTGGATGCGGGAGGTGTCAGGCAAAGGCAGGTGCAAGTGAGCGGAGCCCTGATTACCTCGCTGGTCACCCCCCACACACAGGGCGACCAGCAGTGGTGGCGGGTGGCAGGGCCGGCTACTAGCAGTCGGGGAAGATCAACCCTGATTGCAGGCCTAGGGACCCTACTCATGCATGAATTTCATGCGCTGGGCCTCTAGTTAAGTTAAAGTTAGGCTTATACATGTCTCCTTCCTCTTCCTAAACATTTCTTTCTGACTCTATATTTATTCAAAGAACAAATACCAAGCAATGGTGAAGAAGCTAAACTTTACTGAAGATCTCCTGTATTTCACAGGGTGGGGGAAAGTAGGTTTATAGTTGTGAATACATGAAACACAGTTTATTCTTATATTATTATTTATTAATTATTGTATTATTTTCTATATGAACTGTAAACCTTCTTTGGCCCTACCCCACATTTACTTTGCCACCGTGGGTGCTTAAAACTCTAAAATGATCAAAGTCACCAAAAAAGGGGAAATTTCAGAATTTAAAGAAGGCAACAATTTCTAAATCCAGAGGGTCAACCCCTAATTTCATCCATGTTTTGGCATTTCTGCAAACTTTTCATATTCAAGACAAAAGAATTATTCTACAGGGATAGAAAGAATAGATTTGTGGATGAGAGAATGGAGGTGGTAAAGCACTTATGAAGCTATTGTAGAACTTCAGGAGAAATATAATGAGACTGAAAGAAATTAGTGGTGATGAGAATTCAGAAGCGAACTGCCTTCCTATGTGTGTTGGGCTTTGTGTTGGGAGCTGAGTTTGCATTGTCATAAAGGGTTACACACTCGGTGAACACCCAGCACTGGTATCAATAACCATGACTTACTAGTATACTAACTGCTATGACTGCAGAGTGAATAGAATGCCCCAAAGTCACAAATGGAGAGGACTGGATAGTCATAAAAAACTTCCCCAAAATGACATATTAAATAGAATTTCACTCATTTTAGAAGGAGGAAAATCATTTCCCAGAAGCATGAGACATGTATACATTCGACAGGCTCAATACCCATTGAGTCATTTGTTCATTCAATCATTCCTTTACTCATTATTAATTTATTCATCAGGCTCTATCATGTGCCAGGCTCAGTGGGGAGAGATAAAAAGAGGCAGATGTCAGGATATGAAGTTTCAGTTGTATCCTGATTAGTCAGTAGGGATCTGGCCAAGGATTTCTGAGCAGGCAAATGATAAGAACACAACTCTACTAAGTGAAATAATTCTGGCCCCAGATAAAATTTGAAAATGGAGGATTAGAGAAGCTGATGACCGATAGCTCAACTATGAAGACATTTCTTCAGTCTAGAAACAGGACGGTAAGACCAGACTAGGACAGGAGCCCTAGGCACAGAGAGAATCATAAGGATTTGCAAACTATATGAGCAGAATGAACAGAACCTGAAAGTGGGCAGGTACAGAGACCAAGTCTCAGTTTTCTGGCTCAGGTAAATGGATAGAGCGTGAGTCTTCAACCCAGTGGAAGGGCATAGGGAGGAGGTAAGTTTGAGCAGAAGAGTGAAAGATGATGACTTTGGTTTGAGGCATGTCAAGTGTGAGAAATTTCTGGGTCATTCGTACAGAAATGTCCAGTGAACATGCCTGACGTTCAGGATAGAGGCAATGGCTAAAGATAGGATTTAAGAGTTTTGTGCAACTAAGTGACAGTTGAAACAATGGAAGTAGAAAAGAAGTAGATTACAGATAGAACTTTACCAAAGCCTACTAGACATTTGTGGGATGATGATCTATCTAGTGAGAAAAGATACGTGGCAGAACTGGAGAACAGGAAAGAATATGAAGTCAACAAGGCAAGAGAGAGTTTCCAGAAAGAGGGCTGGTAAGTAACAAAACAGCACTGAAACACAACCCCTTTCACAGTCCTTTTCACACCACCACTAAATTTGTCCCATGAGCAGACACATCCTTTAATATCTCCTTTTACGTCATGACTTCATATATGTCTGTGGCTATGGTATCTTTAATAGTTAAATCAGAAACTCCATTAACAACAGGGTTTTCTGTTTCACTTTGTTGGGGCATCCAACATGATCTAGAGGCAAAAATGAGCAGCAGGCATGTGTCAGATTATTGGAATGGACTCTAAGGAACCCCATGTCGTCAACATGAAAATTTTTGTCAAGTATGTTTTACTGCCATCATGGACAATAAAGAGTTCTTCTAAATCATAAGTCAAAGTAATTGGTTTAATAGCATTTCCAGAAACATATGAATTGCAGGAGCCCTGTGTTTCCAAGAAACAATAATGGTTTCTTCAACTCTGTGTCTTATTCTTTGGATAACCAATTGCAATTTTCTAAAAGGAGAAATCTGAAAAACCAAGTCAAGCTAGTGCCCCAAGTGAGCATCCATTGACACTGTCACAGCAGTTGGGTTTTTGAGATCTGAGAGAACAGTATTTGAGATCAAAGAATAATGCATCTTACCTATTAAGCATCTCTTTTTTTTTTCAGTTATAAGCTAACAGAATATTTTTCCTTTTTTTTAAAAAAAGGTAGCATACCATATTTTAAGTTGAGTTTTTGTTTTTGTTTTATTTGAAATAAATATACACAGACAGAAAAGTAGAGAAGAGTAAAAACATAACAATGCTGGCCCAATTTGAGCCTGAGTAATTAAAGCAAACTTTTCTCATTGTCTTGTGCTATGCTCATGGAAGTCATCTAAGCCTCATCTCCCTTTGACTGAAGCCAAAGCTCTTTTTCTCAAATTAGATCCATAGAGAGTGAGATGCCTAAAGACGCCAGCTGACCTACAGGCTATCAGGAATGTCTGCTGAATCAGTAATTCTTCATTTAAATGTTTAAATGGTAAGGAGCGAAGAGCTAATGTCTAGAGTTGATCATCAAGGCAATGTAGCATAAACATATTAAAGTTAGGGCGGTAACCACTAAGAGAGCTAAATATGGAAACGGTTCAATGTGGTTTCCTCTAAGAAGTGAACCGGGGATTGAGGAGGGTGGGGGAGGGCTGAGGCAGGAGTCTGTGCTTTTCATTTAAAGGTGTTCTATACTTTGCAATTTATTTTAACCAATGGCATTTTTATCTGGATAAAATAAAAGTGGAAAAAAGCAATTAAATGTTATTATGCCTTGAATGTTACTTTGACCTATGTAATATAGATCTCTGAATTTACATTCACATGGTCACAGAAACATACAGAGTCTCTTCTAATTTATAAAATAAAAGAGAGAAACTCAGGTAAGTTAAGTGAGCTTCCCCAGACCACAGAGCTTAGAGCCAAAGAATCAGCTTCTCTAGTAGGTTTGCACTTGATCCACGTACTCCCAAGCTTTTTCATTTTATTAATTTCACAATACAAGGATGGATTCATTCTTATTCAGGTCTTTTCAGACTTCACTCTAGGCCCTCCTGGAAAATTATCATATCACAGCTCAGCCTCATTAGACATTATTATAAATGTCTGATGTTAAAGAAAAGCAGGAGAGTACCAGGAGCTGAGGTATGGAACTGGAATTTCCAAAATGAAAATCAGTCTCTAGGGAGGGAAGGACATGGCACCCTGTATAGTCACCACTGCTGATGTGATTTCATAGCCAGGTGTATCAGTTAGCTAGAGCGGCCATAACAAAATATCACAAGCTAAGCAGCTAAAGCAACAAAAATTTATTGCCTCTCAGTTTGGAGACGAGAAATCCAAAATCAAGGTGTTGGCAGGGTTAGTTCTCTTTGAAGGCTGGAGGAAGGATCCATTCTGTACCTCTTTCCTGGCAGATACCTATGCACAGCTGCATGGCCATATTCCCCCTCTCTGTAAGGATACCAGTGATACTGGATTACAGGCTCACCTTATCCAGTATGATCTCATTTTAACTAATTATACATCAGCAGCAAGTCAATTCCCAAATAAGGTAACCTTTTGAAGTACTAGGGTTAGGACTTCAACATAGGAGTTGGGAGGGAGATAAGAATTCAACCTATAACACCAGAAGATGATCAAATCCGTATATTCTTCCCCCAAATATTTACAGTGTTTATAAAAGTCAATCCCCACCTTTACATCCCAGGAATGTATCCCATTAAAAGTTAGAATCACCTTAGCTGGTTTGGCTCAGTGAATAGAGCATCGGCCTACAGACTGAAGGGTCCCAGGTTCGATTCCAGTCAAGGGCATATGCCTGTGTTGCAGACTCAATCCCAAGTGGGGGGTTGAGCGGTAGGCAGCCGATCAATGATTCTCTCTCATCATTAATGTTTCTATCACTCTCTCCCTCGCCCTTCCTTTCTGAAATCAATAAAATACATTTTTTAAAAAGTTAGAATCAATTGTAAAACAATATTTGTTGGTTAGAAATTCACTTTATACTTAACTATTTTTAAATCCTCTACCAAATAATATAGAGAATACTAACCATAACATTATCTTTACTAAAGGCATATATACTCCAGGATATTTTTAGGGTCACATAAAGTAATAATAATTTAAATTACAAATCACACACATGCACACAAAATGTTATGCTATAAGCAGAGCAAATGTTATACAACAAAGTCATCATTCGACAATGTAAAAATTTTCACCCAAAAGCTACATTCAAAGGTTCAACCCTCAGGTGGCTCTGTCACATTTTACGGGATCTTGTCAATTATAACTGTACATTTGAATGAAGTCTGAGCATCTCGAACTGGAAAACACACATAAAAATTTAAATCCTATTTACTTTTTCATTGGACCATGGTATCTACCTTTTGCTTTTCACTCAGAAAGAAAAACAAAGCTAACAGGTTTCCCTTTGGTTTCCAGTCAACCCTTCTTGCACAGGTCTTCACAGCAAGGACACTTCACAGGAAGTTTAAAGAGGGAGGTGGGGGAACACTTTCTCTTATTAGCTGTAGCTAATCAAAGTTCTTCAGTAATATGCAATTGTGCATTAGACTTCAAAGTTTGCAAATGTGTCTTTCTAACTTGGGACAACTATTTTGGCTTAATTTTGCAAGCAAATAAGTTCTGGCAGCAAATGAATAGAGAATAGCAAATATTTCTCATGAATGTAAGTTACATAAAACTGATATAGTTATCCAAATACACCAACTTCTCATTCTTAGTTTATCTGTTTTCACCAACTCACTCAGAAGAGTAAATGAGTGAGATGGTGAAAACAGATAAACTAAGAATCCATGGGTCAATCTATGATGTAAGTGGGTTGCTTTCCTTTAATTGATAATAATGCTGTTTGGAACTGGAATGCACCAT
>PVJC01005805.1:20600-57586 GCA_004026665.1 Murina feae | reverse complement strand
AGATGGGCAGTAGGCAAGCTTGGGAGGCAGGCAGCACCCAGCCCTGGTCACAGCTCAAAAAAGAGAACAACATGCAGGGGAGGGCAAGAGTCTGAGAGATCAACATAGAGGGGGTGCCTGCTCCAAGCCTCCACGGTGTGCCTGGGGCAGGCCCCCAGCAGGTAGACACACACAGGAGGACTGCTCCGAGCCTCTGATGCGGCTGGGGGCAGGTCCCCAGTGGCGACACACACACACACACACACACAAAAGGTGCCTGGCAGACTGGGGCCATCATAGGACATCCACTGAGGGGTCCCAGACTGTGAGAGGGCACAGGCCGGGCTGAGGGACTCCCTCCACCCCGAGTGCACAAATTTTTGTGCACCGGGCCCCTAGTATCTCTTTATAAGAACATATCTGGTGGCCCTGGCCAATGTCACTAAGTGGGTATAGTGTCAGCCCTTGCACCAAAAGTTGGTGGGTTCAATTGCCCTTCAAGGGCATGTACCTGGGTTTCAGGTTGATCCCCGGCCCTCGTAAGGATGCAGCAGGCAACCAATTCATGTGTCTCTTTCATATCAATGCTTCTCTCTCCCCACACCCTCTCCTTCTCCTCTTTCCTCCCTCCCCCCTTCCAATTTCTCTAAAAATCAATGGAAAAAATATCCTCAGGTGAGGATTAACAAAAAATATAATAACAATAATAATAAAGAACATACTTGGTGACTATTGCTAATAAAAATCTTCTAAAAAATGGGAGAAGGTATCTATTCTTTTTTGTCAGAAGTGTATGATTTATTCTCCAATTTCTGGGAAATGGAAATTTTTTCAAAAGGCAGAAAAATTAATTCTTCTAAAAATGGAACTATTGAAGTTCTTTTAAAATGTCTGTTTTTCTCTACTAGAGTTCTCATACTTTTTAAAGAGAATTTAAAAACAGGAAGGAAACAAAATAACAGGAAGGATTTCACACTTACCATTGACCATCATTCATCATTTTTAAATTCTTCTGTTCTCCTTGCACGATGGAAGGTACTAAAACCTGAAATAAAACCCAAGAAACATGCATTTTTTTTATTCAGTCCCTTTTAATTTTTTGTTGATATATATATTTACATATAACATTGTATGAATTTAAGGCGTACAATGTGTTGGTTTGATACATTTGTCTATTTCAATATGACCATCATCATGGCATTAACTAACACCTCTATCACATTCTTTAGTTGCCCACCTGGCAGTACGGCATCCAGGAAAGTGAAGCTGTGGGAAGTGGAGTAGAGAAACAGGAGTGGCCCTGGAATGGTTCTGTAAAGGGCCAGATAGCAAAAGTTGTTGGCTTTGCAGGCTACATGGTCTCTGTCAAAAGTTGTAGCACAAGAGCAGCCACCATAGATAATATGCAAAGAAATGGGCAAGAGCCTGTTATGATAAAACTTTACAAAAATATGAGAGGGATTAGATTTGACCTGATTACTACGGTTTGTCAACCCCTGGTCTAGAGGATAATGCAACCACCCTGGTGTTTTCCCATGAGGTTCTCCTTTGGTTGGCACTCAGCATGTAAGCGTATAATATCCTATCCAGAGGGACAGGGATGCTGGCTCTAAGGACCCCTTCCCTTCCTTGTTCCTCCAGAAAAAGGGTCTTCCTGCAGAAAATTACAGGCAGAGAGCACAGGTGGCCACTGATAATAGCTACAAGGCATGGGGGCATTACCTCAGGAGCCTGGTGCACCTTGAAGATGTGTCAAGACCTGCCGCTCCACTGGAAACAATGGAAAAACCCTCGGAATGTTAGCATGTGCTGGTGTCCCACTTCACCATTTATTGATAGACTGCCATAGAAATGTCTTTCTTGGAAACAAAAGTAGTGTGTAAAATGGGGGACCCTTACTGCAAGTGTGTCTAGATCCAGAAAAACAGCAGCTAATAATGGCAGATTGATGTCACCACCGAACAAATGTTTATTGGCAGTAGAGTGTATATGACAGCCTTGTGTTACAAAAGAAAGGAAAAAAGCTGGTATCCTGTTCTACAAAGACAGAACACAAACACCGCCACTGGCCACAGAGGCACATAATTCATGATGTCATCCCGGCCAGTCCAAAGAGCCATTCACATGATCCACAAAACTCACAATGGCCTTGCACCCACCAATGTATGCTCAGCATGTTACTTCAGCAATTCATGTGTGTGGTCAAAGGTAGACCAGAGATTTCACACAGTTTCCTGAACTCCCTGTTTCCAAATATCCCCAAGCCCGTGTGCTCTTAGACTGCATCTCAGACCTAAAGCTTCCATCTGCAGTGGAGGATTCCATCCTGCAAAACTATTAGTAAAACAAAAACAGAAGGCACATGTCAGCCCCTGTCCTGCCATGTGCTGGATCTGGCTTATACCAACTGATCAGAATCATGTCAAATTGTCAAATTGTCCTAGATTTGGGAGGCCAATTGGTATCACACTGTATCTTAAAAATCAGCCATGTTGGGAGTATTTACTTCACAGATGTCGGCTAATATTATCAATCAGATCTTTCTTTTTCCAGAGAGCTGGGTATTACACATTTACCATAACTCCACTAACCCTGGTCCTGCCCTACTGCACCAACCAAAATGTCCTTAGTTTTGTTTTGTTTTGTTTTGTTTTTTAAATTTATCTTTATTGTTCAGATTATTACAGTTGTTCCTCTATTTTCCCCCCATAGCTCCCCTCCTCCCATTTCCCACCCCCCTCTGTTCCCGCCCCCCGCTGTCCTCATCCATAGGTGTACGATCATTGTCCATTCTCTTCCCGCACCCCCAACACCCTTTACCCCCGAAAATTGTCAGTCCACTCAGATATTCTACCTCTTGATCACCAAGTTCCAACTTCTCGTTGCTTTCCATTTTGGAAATTACCTGTTTATCATCCTCCCTCTGTCACAGAACAACAAAGAAACAGTGGAAATCAGCTGCTATATCTCCCATCAATGACGCATCTGGTCCACACACCATGTATCCAACACTCACGGCACTGCCACAGCTGTAACACCTATTATTACTAAGACTTCTCTCCAAGACAAACCTACTGCCTATGGAGGAAAAAATGCTTTTTAAAAGTGGGCATTTGAAAATATTTATTGACAAAAATTTTAATTCCAGAGTAAGTCAAAAGTAGCACATTCACCATAAGAAACAGAAAGTAAGACTAATTCCTCAGAAAAACTGCCTCTGCAAAGTTGAGAAGAGCAGCTGTGAATGTTGGCTTCAATCCAGCTTGATAAGTTAGGGACGGTCTGCTGCTGTTCATGGAAAATTTAATGTTCACAACTCTACTCTTTAAGATCTCTAGCAAGGATTGTTTATCCCTTGTGGTTTTCAATTGATTTCTCTCCTACAAAAAAGGAAATAAGCCTTGTTCAAAGTGTAAACCCTTCTAGACTACAATCCTATATAATAAAAGCCTAAGATGCAAATCAACCAAGTGGCAGAACAACTGGTCAGTAGGGGGTGGGGCCAGCAAGTGGGCGATGCCAGGCCAGCTAAGGTGGGTGCCAGCAGGTACAGGGAGGGGATGGTGATTGGGGGGCAGTGGTGACCAGCAGTAGCAGAGGGGCAATTGGGGGATTGGGGCAGGCCTGTGCCATCCCCCTGATCAGCCCGCCGATCACCTCCTGCAAAAGGAGGCCAGACTTCAGCTTGGGCCTGAGCCACAGTCGGACATCCCCTGAGGGCTCTTTGGACTGCGAGAGGGTTCAGGCTGGGCTGAGGGACCCCCCAAAGTGCAGAACACCAAAAGTTAACTTTTTCATAGTCTGGAATGGCTGTCATTTTCATTCACTGGACCTCTAGTTATAACATAAGAGGATGAATCCTATTTTTTCTTCAATTTTATAGCTGACTATCTTTGCTTTCTTCTTCCCCATGTTTTTGTGCCTAATGAGACAGAAATATATATATATACTAGGGGCCCAGTGCACAAAAATTTGTGCACTCGGGGTGGAGGGAGTCCCTCAGCCTGGCCTGTGCCCTCTCACAGTCTGGGACCCCTCAGTGGATGTCCTATGATGGCTCCAGTCTGCCAGGTGCCTTTTGTGTGTGTGTGTGTGTGTGTGTGTGTGTGTGGCCACTGGGGACCTGCCCCCAGCCGCATCAGAGGCTCAGAGCAGTCCTCCTGTGTATGTCTACCTGCTGGGGGCCTGCCCCCAGGCACACCATCAAGGCTTGGAGCAGGCACCTCCTCTATGTTGATCTCTCAGACTCTTGCCCTCCCCTGCATGTTGTTCTCTTTTTTGAGCTGTGACCAGGGCTAGGTCCTGCCTACCTCCCAAGCTTGCCTACTGCCCATCTTCCTCCAGCCACCAGAAAGCAAGAAAAACCCTACCTCGTGGTCAGGCCAGCCTTTTCCTGCTCCCTGATCCCCGGAAGGGACCTGGGAAGCCGCCAAGCAGGCCCCCGGCCCCCAAGAGCTTGCTTTCCCACTCCCCAGTGTCCCCCAAAGGGCCTGGGGAGCTGCCAAGCAGGCCGCCAGCTCTTTCCCACTCACCCGTCCCCTGCTGCCTTCCTTTCCCACTTCTCGGTGCCTCCAAGGGGTCTGGGGAGCTGCCAAGCAGGACCCCAGACCCTGCAGCCTTGCTTTCCCGCTCCCCGGTGCCCCACAAAGGGCCTGGGAAGCCCACCAAGCAGGCCGAGACCCCCCGCCGCCTCTTTCCCGCTCCCCGGCCCGCCACCTTGCTTTCCCACTTCCCGGTGCCCTGCAAGTGGCCTGGGAAGCCCACCAAGCAGGCCACTGACCCCCTGCTGCCTCTTTCCTGCTCCCCGATGCCCCGCAAAGGGCCTGGGAAGCCCACCAAGCAGGCCACCAACCCTGCAGCCTCTTACCCGCTTCCGGGTGCCCTCCAATCCTGCCACCTGTTTCCTACGCACTGGTCTTGGGTCCTGCGCTGTTCCACCCTGCAGCCGCTCTGTGCACTCGGGAGGTCCCTCAGCCTGGCCTGTGCCCTCTCACAGTCTGGGACCCGTCTGGGGATGTCCACCTGCTGGCGTGCCTGGCCAGCCTGGGTGAGGGGTTGATGGCTGCCTCCAGGCTGGCCAAGTCCCCAGGAATGTCCCTCACCCCATTGGCTTGTGGCCAGCGTGGATGACGGGCTGATTGGCGCTTTCAGGCTTTCAGGCTGCCCACAGTTCCCATTGACCCAATGTCCCAGCAAGGCTGGCTGGACGCAGGTTTCTGGGGTTTGTTTATCTCCTATAATTGATTCTGTTCCTTTAAGGCGAGGACTCCTAGTAAACAAAGCCTCCTCTCTGCTTCACCTCCCCGGCTTCTATAATGACACAATGTTGTTATTCTTAGACTCAGGCCCGGCTTATTATGTTGCAAATGTGTTGCAAATGTGTGTTTTGCTTCAGGCAAAAGGCTAAGGAGCCAGCGCATAAGTAGTTTCACTTTCGCTCCTCCTGCAACTGACGCTGCCTAAATGTTTACTCAGATCTGTGAGTGGCGGCTGCCATGTTGGCTGGGTTAATTTGCATACAGTCGCTCTGATTGGCTGTTGGGCGTCCCGAAGAAATGGTTAATTTTACTATTCCACTTTTATTAGTTTAGATATATATATATATATATATATATATATATATATATATATATGCCAAGCAACCAGAATGACAAAATGACCAGAACAACCAGTCACTATGACATGCACTGTGGCAGCCAACCAGCCTGATCAGGGCCCCAATCAGTCCCCTCCCAACCTCCCTCGGCCCCTTTTCCAGCTGGCCCAGCCCCTGGTGAGCCCCCTACCCCAATCCTGGGTGGGGCTGGCCTGGCCCCTGATCACCCCCCACCCCAATTGGGGATGGGGCTTGCTGGCCAACCTCCCACAGCCCCTCTACCTGGCTAGCCCCAGCCCCTGATCACCCCCCCCCCCACAATCAGGAGTGAAGCCAGCTGACTTCCCAAGGCCACCCTCAGCTGACCTAGGCTCAATCTGGCCCCGATCAGGGGTGGGGCCAGACGGCCAGCATCCCCTCTCTCCTACAGGCCTAGACTGATGGCCCCCATTGGAGCAGGCCAGCCAGACCTCACCTATGCACGAATTCATGCACTGGGCCTCTAGTACTGATATAAAAGTGCTGATTTATCGCTAGCTGGTGTGGCTCATAAGTTGAGCATCAACTTATGAACTAGGAGGTCACATAGTTTGATTTCAGGTCAGGGGACACACCCAGGTTACAGGCTCAATCCCCACATGCAGGAGGTAGCCAATAAGTTATTCTCTCTCATCATTGATGTTTCTGTCTCTCTCTCCCTCTCCCTTCCTCTCTGAAATCAGTAAAAATATATTTAAAAATACAAAAAATAAAATTATTACAAGTGCTGATTTATCAATAGGTTATCCCTGAAATTTATACATAAATTGCTATTTTGACTAAAAAATCATTCTCATTAGTTAGCCATCTAATCTAATAAAAGCATAATATTGAAATTGACTATTTCTTTCGGACACCTAAGACATGCCCACCAACCAATCAGAGCAGCTGTATGCAAATTAACCCAGCCAAGATGGAGGCCAGCAGTCACGGAGCTGCTAAAGTAAACAGGCAGCTTCCGTTGCAGCAGGAGTAAAACTGTTTGCTGGCCACCTGGCACGCTCTGTGCTCCAGGAAACAAAATATTTGCAACATTGTCTCAATTATAGAAGCCTCAGAGTTGAAGCAAACAGCAGTCCTGCCTAGAGTCTACTAAGGCAACATTCTTTCAATTTTAGAAGCCATGAGCTGAAGCAGACAGGAGGCTTCATTACCTGCCTAGGACTTGGCTTAAAGGAACAGTGTATCAATTATAGAAGATAAATAAACCCCAGAAACCTGCTTCCAGCCAGCCTTGCTGGGACATTGGGTCAATGGGAGCTGTGGGCAGCCTGAAAGCCAGAAAACAGCCCTCAGTCCATCATCCATGCTGGCCACACCCCAATGGGGTGAAGGACCCCACTGGAGGGCTTGGCCAGCCTGCAAACAGCCATCAGCCCCTCACCCAGGCTGGCCAGGCACGCCAGCAGGTGGACATCCCCAGAGGGGTCCCAGACTGCAAGAGGGCACAGGCCAGGCTGAGGGACTTCCCGAGTGCACAAATTTTTGTGCACTGGGCCCCTAGTAATATATAAATGTCTACCATTAGAGATTCTTTCTTTTGGTTTAAAAAAGTACTCTATTAAACCAATCACATTTTAATATGAACACATTAACCAAAGTGTTAAAAATTTACATTCTTTAAAATACAATCTTTGCACTCCCAGAGTTTTTGAGATCTAGGATTGCATTAAAATTATATATATATATATATATATATATATATATATATATATATATATATATATAACTTAGACTTGATCAGGAGAAATATTCATGAGGAATAAATGGTTCCTTTGAAGTTTCTCTGAAGGTGGTATCAGGACAATTATCTCCATATAGCAAGACAAGAGTTTAGGTAATATGTCCAAGATCAAACAGCTAGTAAATAGTAAAGCTAAGAGTTGAGCCATGGTCTAATGTCAAAACTCTAGTCTTTACCCTATATTGTGCTGCTTATTGGAGTAGAAATGAGGGATTCATCTCTGGTAATATGCAGCAATCCCAGGAATTATAGCATGTTTTTGTCCTAAATGTCAGCTATTCCAGACTATGAAAAAGTTAACTGGTGTTCTGCACAAACCTTGGTGAGGCAAAGCACAATCTAAGGATTTCCTTTTCTGTTTCTTAAAATTCATGCATTAGGCATTGACAGGAAGGTAATAATGTCAGTTTTTCATTAATAATACTGGTATTAGTTTCTCATGGCTGCTATAACAGATTACCACAAACTGTGTGGCTTAAAACAAGAAAAATTTATTTCTTCACAGTTCTGGAGACAGAGATTCAAAATCACAGTGTCAGCAGGGCCATGCTCTCTCTGGAGGATCTAGAGGAGGATCCTTTCCCTGTCCCTTCCAGCTTCCCGTGGCTGATCGGCATTCATTGGCTTGTATTTATCACTCTCTACTCTGTCTTCACGTAGCTTTCTTCTCTAGTTATATTATCTCCTTTGCCTCTCATAAGGATATTTGTGATGGACTTTAGAAACACCCAGATAATCCAGGGTAACCTCCTCATCTCAAAATACTTCATTTAATTGAATCTTACAGAGACCTTTTTTCCCACATGTTACCATTTACAAATTCCAGGCATGGGGGCTTAACATCCTCGGACGGTGATCAGTCAATGTATAATACCATAGCACTACACTGGGTGAAACCTATTTTTTATTCACATACAGGAGAAGTGCATGTAGTGGTAGGTAGATTATCAGTCCAGTTTTGCTTCCTTGGGAAAATAGACAAAAGACTACCCTTCAGCTTTTTTCTTCCCCGTATTTCTACCACCCTGCTCACACTCTATTATACCCCCTCCACCTTCATGCCCTGCTAAGTTGGGCCATGTTTACAGGAAACTGTTTCTGGAGTACAGATTAGGTATAGGCTATAAGTAACACTGTCCTTAGACACAGGCTACTAGTGCTCCTCCTGTGAGTCCTACATCTGGCCTTATTACTGCTGCACATTTACCCATAAGGCCAAGTCCCTGAGTCAGAAGTGCCTACCTAGAGCTCACGCCCTACTCCTCCCATTCTAGACCACATACTGGGGATCTGTAACCTTGGCGTTCCTTGCCCAAATAGCCCCCAACTGCATGGGCTGGCCAGTATAGACACTCCAACCCTGTGAGAAGCCCAAGATGCCCATAATTCAAGAGAAACAGAAATATTGCAAGAAGCAAATAAAAAGTTAGAATAAACTATAGTTGAAACCCCAAAATGAGGTTAGATAAGCTATGGATTCGCTTGGATGAAGAGCTTGGAACATCTACATACACATATCCTAGGTCAGAGCTAGTTATGTAAAGTGAAGGTGGGAGGCCCATGGGCTGAGACCTTCCATTCATTCTTTGGCCCCATGCACTACACATGTGGACTTGGCCATAAGGACAGGGACTGAGGCAAAACCAAGCATGGCTGTGCTCTGCCCTTGGGATTCTTCATGACATGGTTGGAGACAAGAGAACACCACATACCTGGGAATGGCCGAGAACTATAATGCTGACTTAATATCTAATAAATGATAAAAATAATACTTGTCTTAATATGTTAATAGCCATAATAATGTTTATGCTTTTTGACACAAAAAATTTAGTTTGTGAAAATATTTCAAAACACAGAAAAGGCTTTATATACAGATTTTCACCCCAAACTTTTATTGCTTTTTAAGAAAATAAAACCGAAACACCCCAAATGCCTAGTAATGGACACATTGCTACATAAACTCTGGTACATTGAAATCAACATAATGAAACTTTAAAAAATAAGATTTACAAATTTATTTGCTAACTTGAAAAATCCTTATAATGTTGAATGAAAATAAAAGAAATAAGATACAAAATTAAAACTACAAAATGGTCTCGACTATGTGAAATTCTAGAAAAAAAATGATTACAAGAAAGTAACCAATATATTCATTCCCCACAGATTTAGGATTCTGGGTTATTTTTATTACACTTAATTTAATTGATGAATTATCTACAATAGCATGCATTGCTTTTACAACCAGATTTTTTTAAAGCAACATTAAAAGGAAAACACTAAGACCAATTAAAATTGTATTTATCATTTCCTTCCCAACCCCACCCTAGATGACAGGAGAGAGCTTTTTTTAAAGAGCGTTAATACACACACACACACACACACGAGGGGAAGAAGGAGATAACAGTAGTAACTTGCAAAATAGAAATCTGGTGGATAAGAGGTGACTGATGACATAGAGCTCAGAAAACTAACCAGCAGCAAAATCTGAAAAGTTTCTGATTCTCAAGAATTGGAGGCACCCTGTTTATTACATGGGAGTGGAAGTGGAAATAGGCTAATAAAAACAAGGAGAAAGATTGAAAATATATAAAAATTGCATTTAGAGCCCCAGAAATCTCACCCAACTCAACAGAAGGACAGAGGTTTACTCTCTAAAAAGAGTGAGCCAGAAAGACTCTGAGCTAAAATACCTAGGCAGAACTAAGAGTTGGCATGTTGTATTGAAAATATGGACATTAAATAAACAGTGACATCTCTGTTACCTTCATCCACAATGCTGGTAGAAAAGCTCTCATTTTTTAGATAGAAAATTGACCAAACCAAGAGAAAAGACTTTCATGTCCTTCAAGAAGTAAAGCCAAACCATCCATTGATAAACTCTTTTTATTTATATCTACTTATCAGACAACATTTTATTGCTTCATTCTTAAAAATGAGTAGAAGCCAAAAGATCATATCATTTGAGAAAATTCTCTAACATAAAAAGAGAAGTTAAGATATACAAAGGTAAACATAATTCAGGAGAAACAGAAATATTGCAGTAAGCAGATAAAAAGTTAGAATAAACCTTGAGAGGTATGGTAGTAAACTTAATCCACAAAATAAAAACACAAGGTTATACATCTAAGAACATTCAGAAAAAAGGATCCTTGTACTTCAGAAACACTACGACGGCAAAAGTCAAGTCTCAACAACAAAAAGGTTTGGAAGCAAAGTTAACCTTTGCAGGATGAGAAGTAGAGCCGATCCTCAAACCTGAGTTTCCAGGATTCTTCTCCCCGCCTTCCATCAATGCCTGTTCCCAATGAATTCTTATGGGTGGTGGCTGTGGTTTAAGGAACCCATCCAAGGCGTTCTAAGCCTCTTTTAGAATAGTATATCATAGCACTCCAATTTCAGTCTGCCATTTATCTGGAAATGGAAGAATAGATGTTCTCTCTCTGCTTTCCCCCTCATTCTTAAGTGCATTCTATGTGAAATTTTATACCAACTGTGTATGGGGTGTTTTACTTTCTTTATCCAGCCAGCACAAAATTGACTGTACTCGTATAGCCTTTGGAAATAGTAACCAGAATTAGGAAGAGGCCATCTGCAGCTCCAGCAATAACTTTCACTAACACCAGCCAGCTCCATCCACATATGCAGCCCCGCCCTGAACCATTTTGTGCTCAGCCCTCCAATCTCTCCACGATCATTAATTACCCACTCCTTCAGCACTTTCATGCTGCACCTGTAGGTGCTGCCAACACAGCCTGTCTTCTTTTATGTGATTGTCTGAAACTTTCACAGCAGCCAAAGCTCGGACTTAATCATTTAATTCTGATGCACTTTCTCTAACCAATTTTAATAGCATTTAAGTACAGTATGACAGATCTGGGACTACGACAACACTGTTGATCAGTGTTATTCTCACAAAGGTTCATTTTTTGTGAGAAGTTAAATTCCTGCTTCTAAAAAGCTTTTTAGACTACAGGTTTTTATTGTCATGTGATATATACTGTAGTTCTAGAAGAACCAACCATACAATGATGAAAATTGTCTCTAGTTGCATTGACTCAGAAGCATTATAAAACTAGAGGCCCAGTGCACAAATTCATGCACCTGTTGGGTCCCTCAGCCTGACCTGCAGCGATTGAGCCAAAACCCCAAAACTGGGTCTCTGACATCCCCAAGGGGTCCAAGATTGTGAGATGGTGCAGGCCAGGCCAAGGGACCCCACCGGTACACAATCAGGGCCAGGGAGGGACTACAGGAGGGCTTCAGGGCATGCATGGCCCATCTCACCCAGTCCCAATCAGCTGGACCCCAATCAGCAAGCTAACCTCTGGTCAGAGTGTTTGCCCCTGGTGGTCAGAGCATGTCATAGTGACTGGCTGAACGGTTGAATGATTGGACACTTAATATAATAGGCTTTTATTATATAGGATAAAAGTTCATTGAAATAGATGTGCCTTAAAAAGGAAAGGCAATTGTGTCCTGTGATGAGAAAGTTCAAAACCTGAATCTATACAACAAATGTGTTAGAGGAAGTCATTCACATCACTGAGATGTGTAATCAATTAGAATTTGTCAAAAATAAAATCCTTTAGTCCACCTAAACCACACTCACATACTTTGCAATTTATTAACTATATACTTTGGAGCATATAAGTTTACTTTCATAAGAGCTACAGTATTTATTAGATAGTGTTCTCAAAATAATGTTGTGCATATTATCTCATTTAAAACTCTGTAACCATGCAGAGCAGCTCTTACTTTCAATTAAGAGATGGTGAAATGTCTTGTTATAATAAATGAAAATAGACTTCCTTCAAAAGTGTTTCTCCTTTGCACATAGCAATGCTTCTACCTAAACCTACAAGGAGCTCAACAAATATTTCTAGGGTGGAAATGTGGGCTATAGCCTATACCTGAAAAAAGATATTTACTTTCAAAGTTATAAGTTAAGGAATTTAAAACAACAATGTTTGCAAGAATAACACGTGGTGAAATACTGATTCAGCAAGGGTTTGATTTAGCTTCCTGGAAGAGACAAAGTCTCTTCACTCTGAACAAGTCATCCTTTGGGTGAAATGTCAGCCTAGCTTATTTATTCTTTACTAGAGGCCAAGTGCACAAAATTTGTACACTTGGGTGGATCATTCAGCCTGGCCTGTGCTCTGTCATAGTCTGGGACCCCTCAGGGGATGTTCAATTGCTGACTTAGGCCTGGGGGATCAGGCCTAAGCTGGCAGTCAGACATCCCTCTAGCAGCCCAGGAGACCTTGGGGGATGTCCACTTGCCAGCAGAGAGCAGGCCTAAGGTGCACTCAGACATTCTTAGCACTGCTGAGGAGGCAGGAGAGGCTCCTGCCACCACCGCTGTAGTGGCAGCCATCAGCCTGGCTTGTGGCTCAGCAGAGCTCCCCCTGTGGGAGTGCACTGACCACCAGCAGGCAGCTCTTTGCATTGAGTGTCTGTCCCCTGGTGGTCAGTGTGTGTCATAGTGACCAGTCATTCCCAGTGGTTCTGCTGTTAGGGTCAATTTGCATATTACCCTTTTATTATATAGGATAATATCTCTAGCTCAGAAATCAACAAGGTAAAGCTAACTAATGCTGGGCTATTTGATGAATAAGTATTATAATCTGAAGTACTAAAAATGATTAAAGCAATAAAGTTAATTCTACTATTTTTGAATTGCACAAAGCAACTCAAAGAATGCTAATAATATGGCTTTCTTGAAGAAATCAGTAAGATGCCATTAGCTCTGTGACAGAGGTGGTCATGTTGTTTGGTGATCATCTGTTTTCATGTATAATCATCTTCACTTCCCATCCCCAGGGCAGTAGGGTCTGGATCTTATTAATCTTGGTATCACCAGAGCCTGTCTGGCCCATGTATTATAGAGACTTAATAAATGTTTCATTGGGAGTTTAATTAATAAATAAGTAAGCTGATGTTGAATGGTTGTTGGGTACATCTTGGCAGAGAGTGTAGCACAGGCTGGAAAATTAGAAAAATGTGGATTCACTTCCCAGCTCATCCAAACAGTAGCTGTGTTGTCTCTGAGTCCCTTTTATCTCAATTATAAAGTGAGGGTAACACTGAGTAATAATGCTTACCATATAGGGTGGCTCTCACAAGAATGTGCGAGAATGAGGTAAGCATTTTAACTGTTTTCCTCGATACTTTGTATATACTATAAATTTACTTTGTGAAAATTTGTTTTACCAAACAGGATAAACTGTGTCTCAAGATAGTATAGCCCTGAGTAACCAAAGCCTGAAATAGTAGCGTTCTATTAATCACTGTCCTCTTTTAATACACAAGATAGGAAATGATTAATTAAAAGTGATGCCAGTGACCATTAATTAAATTTTTTTAAATGAACAATACATAGGTTACCATCCATTAAAACATCTCCCTGAATGTAGCTTTGATGTCAGTTTGACCATTCATTTTATTAAGTGGATATTCATTGGGCTCCTTTAAGATTAATTTTGTCACAGCAATTTGTTGAAATTTGGACTCTTTGGTGACTTAATGACAGCAATTTCTACATAGGAAAAAAAATTGTTCATGAAATAGCTTGGAAACCAAGTTTAAGGCCAAAAATAATTAAAAGAAACAAAAACAAAGTATTGCAAAACCTCTGTGGGAATTCCCTATTACCATCATCGCAGAGGACGATACCTCGGCCTGGTGTGCTCTCTAATTCCTGCAAGCCTTTCGACAACGCAAATGTCATGCTGGAAAACTTGGCAACTGCTTCAGGGAAAGGTAAGTTGCCCGGATTACTGAAAATATTTTGACATTTAAGTGACCCTTCCATTCCATTAAAAAAAAAAAAAGAAACTTACAATTAAGCTCAGAACTTTCCTCTTGTTTGCTGTCCTGACCCTGGAAATAAGCACATGAAAGTTGAATGCTAGGCCTGCTGTAGGAGCACAGCTGTACGCTCTGCAAGAAGAAACAGTCTGGCTAGCCTGCCTCCCAAGAAAATGCAAGATGATGCAAATTGCTGGTTTTTATGAAGTTTATCACCATTTCCTCACAGCACTGCCCCACCCGTGGCTGTGGCCCAACACAGAGGCTCACTTCAGTTGTCAGTACACAGGGAGGAGTATAATGTTGGAAGGTTCAGGTCCTAGTTGTGCTACTAATTCATGCGTAACACTGAGTAAGCTCTTTCATCCCGTAGCATCTCTGTTTTCTTATCTATTAAGTGAGGACCGTGAACCAGATTATTTCTGAGGCCCCTTGCAGCTCCAGTGTTGTGTGGTGTTTGCATTTGTGCTCAGGAGTGAAGGAAAGAGAAGGCAGAGCTTGTGTTAATGATGTGATTTCTCCAAAGCAGCCAACTGTCCGGTTTCCAGAGGAAACCCAAGTATTGGAAGAGAACAACCAAAATGACCAGAAGCTGGGGTGGCAGACTCCACAGTTTCTCAGCTCCAGAGTTCAGAAATGAGACACAGGCCTGGCAAGCTCAGGCAGGCTCTGGCAATATAGACAGAGTTTGATTTCCAGACTTAGCTGAAAAACACTGGACAAAAGGCACTCTATTTTCTTTCTGGTGCTATTTAAGAGTCTTCCCTTGCAGGCAGTAGAATCATACTCAAGTAGCTAAGGAAAAGGCAGAAATGGTTATACAAACATAACCTGGACCTAGGAAGAAAGTGGGCCTGTGAATCGTTCAGGAACCCAGGAAGTTACTATCTCATCTTACTATCTTACTATCTTACTATCATCTCATCTCTGCTCCATTCAATATATCTCCTCATCTTCTCCCCTCCTTCTGTTTTTTTTGTCCTCCACCACACCCCTCCCTTCTTCTCTTCCAATAGGATATCTCTACTATCCATCCACATAGAGAAATATAAACCCACCATTGTTCCTGACTTTATATGTTATAATTTTACTCACATCTAAGGAGAACTGGCCATTCGGAATTCATTTCCGAATTCTCCTGGAAAGAGACACTGAATGGACTAGGAATCTATGCCTTGTTCACTATGGCCAAAAAAAGGTTGACAGGGGTGGGTGGGCCTTTCAGTGGGGGGGGAGGGGGCGGGCGGGATATGTGCCTAGACAGTAGTTCTGAAACTTCAACTGTAGGGCCTGATCTTCTGAAAATCTCCTCAAATATCAAGCACACTTCAATCACTGGCTTTCATTTGTACATCTGAGTTTGGTTATATGAATCTTCGACCTCACTCACTTTTATAATGTAGCTAATGGCCAAGATACTTTTTTAAATGGTTGAGGTTGATATATTATTTCAGTAGTACCAGGCAGTTAAGCATAATCACATTAAAAAAAGAGGTTTTAAATGTCTTTCCAAATCTTACTTGATTTAGTTGCTGCCACTTGGTTCATATAATTCAGAATGTTGGACTCCAGAGAGATTTCCTCTGGAATTTCTGCCTGAAATAATTCACTCTTAATCAATATGAAACATTGTGCTTGAGTTCCCTAATAGGTTACATTTATAGCTTGTATTATATGAAGTTTCCAAATTGATGTCAGGACACCGAGGATAACTTTAGGAATTGAAAGAAGTGGGAAAGAAATGGCCAGAGATATTTAAACACTTTTTTCCTCACGTAGCATCAAAGAAATAACTGTTGGTTCCTCTGGGAGATTTATAGAGCCTTCCTTTCCTTAGCTACCAAAGCATATCAATTTATTTTTACTTAATCATTTATTCACTCCACAAGGACTTATTGGTTGTTTATCCTGCAAAAATAATAACGAGGTAGATTCTTGCTCTCACATGCAGTCAGATTGGTTATTTGTTACCAAGAGAAGAATGTTCCACCATGCTCAATTGAGTCACTTAAGATCCATTAAGCATCTAACATAAATACATTTTCACAGGCTTATGTTTTTCATTCCTAAATAAAAAAGCATGTGTTGTAAAAAATACAAATGATAGAGACATAAATAAAGCAGAAGGTAAAAGTCCCTTGTAATCACATTCTTTTATTTCTTAACAATTTGTTTATAAATTCTGATAGATTTTTCCTATGCATAAACTGATACAGATTACATGTATATGTAATTCACAAATATAAAACTACTAGGGGCCCAGTGCATGAAATTTGTGCACTGCAGGGGGGCTCCTCAGCCCAGCTTGCCCCCTCTCACATATTGGGAGACCCCAGGGGGTGTCCTACTGATGGCTTAGGCCTGGGCAGGAGACCCGCAAACCCTCCGATCACCGGCTTTACAGAGCCCAGGCCTATGCCATCGCCAGCTCTGCCCTTGCCCCACTGGCAGCCTCTGGCCAAGGCTGCAGGCCTGGGCAGGGGACCCCCAGATCCATGCTTTGCCAGCTCCACCAGTGCCCAGACCCTTGCAATCCCAGGCTCTGCCCCTGCTCCTCCAATCATTGGCTCTGCGGAACCCAGGCCTCAGCAAACGCCAGCCTTGCCCTGCCCAGGCCTGAGGCCTCTGGCAAAGGCCTCTGGCCTGGGCAGGGGACCCCCAGCTCCCTCTGATTGTTTGTTCCACCACTTGCCTCCCCCACCACCTACCTAGCTAATAGGCCTGACCACGTCAGTGGCGGGGCTGAGCCGGACTGGGTGCCGCTGTCTTGTGGCTATGGGGGAAGCCATATTGTGGCTATGGGAGAGGCCGTCTTTGTGATGGAGTGATGCCTAATCTGCATATTACTCTTTTATTAGATAGGATGTGGCTATGGGCACCGCCATCTTGTGGCCATGGGGGTGGCCATCTTTGTGACGGAGTGATGCCTAATTTGCATATTACTCTTTTATTAGTTAGGTTTTGTGAATATTTTTTTAATAGCATCAAAACATACATATTATTTTGCAACTAATTTTCATCATTTATTAAAGTATTAGAAACATTTGTTCTTATCTACCTCTGTCTTTTAAAAGGCAACCCCATAATCCATTATTTGAATATAGCAAATATCTTTCAATCACCTAATTATACCTATTTTAGGTCATTTTTATTTTTTTATACAAACAATGCTATTATGAATACTCTTATATGCATATCTTTGTTTAATTGAATTGACATTTCCAAAGAATAAAATCTTAGAAATACAATTGCTAAATCAGAAGGTATATACAGTTATCATCCTATCTAATAAAAGAATAATATGCAAATTAGGCATCACTGTGTCACAAAGATGGTGGCACCCAGTGCGGCTCAGCCCCACCACTGAAGTGGTCAGGCCTGTTAGCCAGGCAGGTAGCAGCGGAGGTAGGGGGGCCCGAGGGGCAGAACAGGCAATCAGAGGGGGCTGAGGGTCCCCTGCCCAGGCCAAAGGCCTTCGCCAGAGGCCTCAGGCATGGGCAAGGGCAAAGCTGGTGATCAGAGGGGGCAGGGGAAGAGCCAGTGATTGGAGGGGTATGAGGATGCCCTACCCAGGCATAAGGCTGGGCCAGAGGCCTCAGGCCTGGGCAGGGGTAAGGCCAGAGATCGCAGGAGCCTGGGCTCTGCAGATCTAGTGATCAGAGGAGCAGGGACAGAGCCTGTGATCACAAGGGTCTGGGCACAGGCAGAGCCAGTAAAGCAGGAGTCTGGGGGTCCCTTGCCCAGGCCTGTAACTTTGGTCAGAGGCTGTAGCGGGGCAAGGGTGAAGCCGGTGATCTCAGGGCCTGGGCAGGGGCAGAACCGGTGATCTGAGGGGCAGGGGCAGAGACTGTGATCACAGGGGTCTGGGCACAGGCAGAGCCAGCAATGCAGGGGCCAGAGGTTGTAGTGAAGCAAGGGCAGAGCTGGTGATTGCAGAGGTTTGGGGGGTCTCCTGCCCAGGCCTGTAGCCTTGGCCATAGGCTGCCAGTGGAGCATGGTCAGAGCCAGTGATGGCAGGGGGCAAGATCAGAGCCAATGATTGCAGAGGCCTGGGCTCTGTGAAGCTGGCGATCAGAGGGGCTTGGGGTCTTCTGCCCAGGCCTGCACCTTCAGGCAGAGATTGCAGGCCTGGGCAGGGGCAGACCCAGTGATTGGAGTTGTCTGGGGTTCCCCTGCTCAGGCCTGGGCAGGGGTGGAGCCAGTGATTAGAGTGAACTACAGAGGAAACACCTTTTCTTACCACTCATTGGCTAAGCTCCCTGCATGCCACTGGTGATATTCTTAGTAGCTTGGTAATAAGAATCCAAAAAGGTGATCTATGGTTTTTCCACCATATTCCTGGAGAAAAAAAAATGAAAGTCCACTGCTAGAGGGCTAAGAAATGTCATATCCTGCCCTAGCTGGTTTGGCTCAGTGCATAATGCCTCAGCCTTCTGACTGCAGGGTCTGGGTTCAATTCTGACCAAGGGCATGTACCTAGGTTGCAGGCTCCTCCCTGGCCAGGACCCAGGTCAGGGCATATACAAGAGGCAACCAATCAAAGTGTTCCTCTCACATTGATGTTTCTCTCTGTTTTTCCCTTCTCTTCCACATTCTCTAAAAATCAATGGAAACATATCCTCAGGTGAAGATAAAAAAAAGAAAGAAAGAAAGAAATGTCATATCCTATGAAAGACCCATCTTGAAAATGCCTGAAGAAAGTTGTCATTTCTTCATGGTGAAAGGAGTGGAGTCCGTGTTGATGAAAATACTTTGCTGGCTGTGGTGACTGGGAGTGGCTCTAGCAGCGGGGTGATGGGGCTGGTGGCTTCCCCTGATTAGCCTGGTCACCTCCCACAAAGGGAGGCCACACTGTGGCTTAGGTCCACTCCCCAAGAGGAGCAGGGAGCGGGCCTACGCCGTCAGTAGGACACCCCTGAGGGCTCCTAATATGTGAGAGGGGGCAGGCTGGACTGAGGAACCCCCCACCCAGTGCATGAATTTCATGCACCTAGTCTCTATATATAAAAGGCTAATATGCAAAATGCCCCCCAGAAGTTCGATCACTCGCTATGATGTGCGCTGACCACCAGGATGTGGCGCAAAACGAAGGAAGTCCCGGGCCTGCAGCTGGCACCCAGAAGGAAGCAGCTGGAAGACCCTAATTGCTGATTGCTGGCCAGGACCCTACCCATGTATGAATTTAGTGCACCAGACCTCTAGCCTATATCTATAAAAACCCTAATATGCAAATAGATGGAACAACCAGTTGCTATGACACAAGGGGCTGCATGTGGAACATGGCAGGCATCAGCAGCATGCAGCAGAGCATGGAACATGGCAGGCATCAGCTGCGGCAGGATGTTGGAACAGGTGAACAGGGCACCAGATCAAGGCAGAGCACTGGTCACTGACATCAGGGCGAGCCTCTGGTGGTTACCGAAAATTTTTTGCCCCCACATGCCCCAGTCCCACCCAGTGTTCACACCTGCTGCCAGCACTGGCCCCACTCACACCCACTGCTGGCGCCACCCCCAGTCACTCTGTGCCTTTAGTGGGTGCGAGTAGGACCAGCGCCGTCAGCACGTGGGAGCAGCAGTGGCAGGAGCGAAGCTGTCAGCAGACAGGGGACTGGGGGCCATGGTGAGAGGGGTCTGGTAAAAGCAGGGAGGATGGGCCAAGATCTAACCCTGCATCCACCGCAGCCTCAAGGCCCACAATTCCTTTCAAGGTGCATAAATTCGTGTACTGGGCCCCTAGTCCTATATAATAAAAGCCTAATATGCAATTTGTTCAATCAGGAGTTCCACTGGGAGTTCAACTGGTCACTATGATGTGCACTGACCACCAGGGGCCAGCATGGAATATGGCAGGCATCAGCGATGCAGCACTGGCAGTGGGCAGCAGTGGAGGCGCTGTCAGCCCTGCTGGGTCCCAACGAGAGTGGGACCACAGCAGAATGGTGGAGCAGGTGAGTGGGCAGCACCAGGCCAAGGCAGCTGCGACCAGGAGTCCAATTGCCCCATAGATAGCAACCAGTGGTGGTGGTGGGGGGCACGGAGGCAGGGCCACTGCTTGGCTACCAGGCACTGAGGGTGCCAGGCAAGGTGCCTGGCCCCAATCGATTGCCCCACAAGTGGGATGGTGGAGCAGGTAAGTGGGCAGGGCCAGACCAAGGCCAGGTGCCAGACAGGGCTGTGGGCTGCGAGGCTGGAAGCGCAAGCTAGGGCTACAAGCCTGGGGGTGTGAGCTGGGGCCTGATTCTCACAGGGCACCCCAAGGGACCCCACCTATGCATGAACTCATGCACCGGGCCTCTAATTTAAGTACTAGTAATAACTGCCAAATTGCTTTCCAGAAAGCTTTTACTCAATTATAACCTCACCTAGAGTACATGGCAATGCCTCTTCCCTATGCTCTGCCCAACAATGGGTGTTTAACAAATCATTGCTACTTGTCCAGAAAGAAAAAGGTTACCTCAGTGTTGTAATTTGCACTTCTTGGCAACACATATTTGCCCATTGGGGGGGATGATTTCTTTTGGCACTACCAATTTATTACTCTCTGCCCACTTTTCATTAATAGTACTTTTATACTGATTGTAATATGCTTTATATTTATTTATTGTTAATCCTCATCCAAGCATACTTTTTCCATTGATTTTTTTAAAGAGAGTGGAAGGAAAGCGTAGAGACAAAGAGAGACACATCAATTGGTTGCCTCCCACACATGTCCAATTCGGGATGGGGATTTAGCTTGCAACCGAGGTATGTGCCCTAGGCTGAATCAAACCCAAAATCCTTCAGTCCACAGGTTGAAGCTCTAACCACTGAACTAAACCAGCTAGGGCTAACATGCTTTATCTATCACTGTTGTTAATCCTTTGTGTCTGCACGTACATTACCTTTTGTATAAACTTTCTTGGCTTTCAATTGTCTTTCAACAGATCTATGATTTGTAACTAACACAAGAAGTTAAAAAACTTTTTGTAATCAAGTACATCCATTTCCTTTTGTTTTCTGGTTTCAATCTCTGGACACAAAGGAACCATGTATTAAACCTGACAAGCTCAGGGGAGGTCAGCAAATGGGCCCTACAACTCAGAGACCGAAGGTAACCACAGAGGATGTGTTGTGGACCAACATTCGTGAGAATAAGACCACGGAATCCAATTAGGTCTTAAGCAGCAATCGAGGATGTATTGAGCTGACCAGCTGACTACTGCAAGCATCTCCAAACAGGGAGCCATTCGCCTGCAGCAGCAATAGCCTTGGTGCTAAGCAAACTTTTATTCACACAAACCACAAACCACAAATATGCCAAACATTCTTGGTTACAATTACAAGGTCTATTCAGGGTCTTGACACACAGATGTAAACTTGGTGTTGTGTCTAGTTACCCATCCTTGTTCACATCCTTGGTTTCTTGTCAGATTACAAAGAACTCTGGCTGGGTCACGGCTGGGAACAGCTTTGAAAATTTTTCTACTGACATTCAACTCATTAACTCATTACAGATGGTCTGAACATAAAAATTTCTAATTAAATGGACTAATAGACTTTAATTAGCCTGGTGCTGGACTAGACCTGGCTGCAACACAGAGTGAAAGTTCTGGGCACTGGCCTTGCTTTTGGTTCTGCCAGAGGCCCAGTCCACCTTTTCCAGGACTGGCTTAAGGGGTGTGAGACTTTGCAACCCAAGGAATGTAACTCCATGCAAATAAAGCCTTTTACTACATCTCATTCTCCCATACGAATCTTAAATTCATTTTCTAAAGATATAGTAAGAACCCAATCCCAGGAGTGAGGAGAGAATTTGATTCTCTGGTAACAGATGGATAGATGGATCAACAAAAAGCACACTTGACCCTACAACTCTCTCCAGATGCCACTCCCCACACTCCGACCCATTTGCTTCCCAGGCAAGCTCCTTCAGGACCAGTCTGCATTCTGAGAACACGACTCACCTTTTACCATTCAGCCATTGGAATTAAGCTTCTCTCATTGCACAACTCCCACTGAATTTTCCTTGTCTTCCTGCTTCTGTTACCAGGAAACCCCTGATTGGGCTATATCCAATATCAAAAAAGCAGGGTTGAATCATCTAAGGCATTTATTGAGGCCAGCCAACCAAGAAGACAGGGTGCTTACAAGCATTCAAATCCTGTCTTCCAGCAAGGTGCAGGGGACAGGATTATAAAGGGGAATGGGCTAGGGTGAGGCTGGAAACAGAATGCAGCTACCTGGCGGTCCACAGACATCAGTTATTGTCCTTAGTCATCAGGCGATGAAATGATGTTACAAGATGATATTTTGACTCCTGGTGGGTGGTCTGAGCATGCTTACCACATGCTTATCAGTTCTGCTTGCTGGATTCACAGCTGAGTGACCTCCTCAATTGCTTAGCACAGGCCTTGAAAAGGAAACTTAAGAAAACCTTAACCCCCTCTTCACATACAAGAAATTTAACCCCCTATATTCACATAAGTATATGTGTTCTAAGATTTAAAATAATAGGATTATTTTTTATATTAATTCAGGTGCTCTATCTATCAAATTATAAGTCCCCCTATCACCTCCAGTTTCATTCCTCATGCTAATTACTACAGTCAAAACATTCGTCACAAAACTCAAACCAATCATGTCACTTCCTGGCTTAAAACCCATAAAAATGTCCCCATTGCCTGCAGCAGGCAATGCAAACTCCATGGTGAGGTGGACCTGATGCTTCAGTGAGGAGCTCTCTAGGTTTCCCTCTGCCTACCCACTGTGCTCCAGGAACACTGGACAATCTGCACTTCTGTGGATTTCCAATGGCTTCCTTTGCTTTCAGGCTTCTGATCCTCATACTCCTATACCTGGAATATCCGCCCTTCCCCTTATCTGCTGGGCAAAGGGCCGCCATCTTCCAAGACTCAACTCTAGTGTTGCCTTCTTTCTGAAATCTTTCCTGACCAGCTTCCCTTCCTCCCAACCCACATCTCATAGATGAGACTTACTATTACTTTCTCAGTACTTGTTGTTGTTGTTCATCCTCATCCGAGGATATTTTTCCATTGATTTTTTAGAGTGGAAGGGAGTGGAGAGACAGAGAGAGAGAAACATCCATGGATATGAGAGAAACACATCAACTGGTTGCCTCTTACATGCGTCCAGGGATTGAGCCTGCAACTGAGGTATGTGCCCTTGATAGGAATCGACGTGCAACTCTTCAGTCTGCAGGGTGATGCTCTGACCACTAAACGAAACCAGTGAGGGCTATCAGTACCTTTTTATAATAGTCTCCCCTTAGCCATGATTTTACTTTTCATTGTTTTAGTTACCCACAGTTAACTACAATTAACAAAATTAAGTGGAAAATTCCAGAAATAAACAATTCATAAGTTTCAAACTGTGCACCATTCTGAGTAGCATGATGAAATTTCAAACTGTTTTATTCTGTCTCACCCTTTGTTCAGTGTCTCTACACTAGATATGTTCCCTGCCTGTTAGTCTCAGTTATCAGATTGACTATCTTAGCAGTTTTTGTGTTTAAGTAACCCTTATTATACTTACCTAGAGGCCCGGTGCAAGAATTCATGCATAGGTGGGGTCCCTCAGCTTAGCCAGCAATTGGGGCCAATTGGGGCAGGCCGGCTGGGGGGAGGAACTGTGGGAGGTTGGCTATGGCAGCACACTGACCACAAGTGGGCAGCTCCTGCTTTGAGCATCTGCCCCCTAATAGTCAGTGCACGTCATAGCGACCAGTCAACCGGCCATTCAGTTGTTCACTCACTTAGGTTTTTATATATATAAACTAGGGACCTGGTGCACAAAAACTTGTGCACTTGGGGGGGGGGGTCCCTCAGCCTGGTCTGCACCCTCTCCAATCGGGGAACCCTTGGTGCTGCTGGCTCCTAACCACTCACCTGCCTGCTGGCCTGATCCCCCTAACTGCTCTCTCCCCTGCTGACCTGATCCCCCTAACTGCTCTCTGCCTGCCTGATAGCCTGTAACTGCCTCTGCCTCAGCACTGCTTCCACGGCTTTGTCCGGAAGGATGTCCAGAAGGTTGTCTAGAAGATATTCAGTCTAATTAGCATATTACCTTTTTATTAGTATAGATGCCACCTTGTCTTAAAAATGCAGGTTGTTAGCAGGTTTTCCTATTGTGGAAGGGGAGCCTGCAGTAGCATCCTGGGTTCTCACCAGGGCTTCTGCACTGGTGCTTTATCTCAGCTGATGAGATTCCTAGAAGAAGACTCTTGGATGTACCTTGAACATTTCTATCGATTTTGCCAAATCCTCCTCCAAAAATGATGAACCACTTTAAACTCCCACCAGCAACCATGTGTGTGCCCTCTGTCCTACTTTGATGCCAATATCATTGATTTCCCTCTAGAAGCTTCCCTCCTCTCAGCTGGGACTGCTTGGCACTTGAGCAAAACTCACTATTCAGCCTGGGACTTGATTTCCTGAGATAGAATTATAGAGGAGGAAAAATCGTGTTCCTCTACCCTTCTGAGTTCTTAGCGGAGGCCCTTGTAATGAAAGACAGATTACCAAGAGAAAAACAAAAGTTCATGAATATGTGTACCTCGTGTATATGTGAGAGATCCCAGCGAAAAATGAATAACTCCCCAAGGTGGCTTAGAGTCCGGATTTAAATACCTTCTTCCTAGGGAAAGGGGATGGGATATCTAGGCCTCTTAGAGGAGAGTACATGAGTTTTAGAAAAGATGAATGGGGGTGGGGGAGGTAGTTTGGGTGTGATGTCAACTTCTAGTCTCCTTTGACAAGAGTCTTCACTGGCTGATGACACTTTTCCCATTGAGGGAACTTTTGGGGGGGGTCTGATTTTAGGCAGATCAGGAGACTTTGGCAAAAGCCTCTCCTTGCATTTGCTGTTTTTCAAGCATCTGCAGCTCAAGATCATCAATATAACAACACAGCATATGTTGGGGTGGCATGTTCTCTGACTTTCAGAATAAACTCAACAAAAGCTTGTTTCCTTTCTTAGATGATTTGCTACAGTAGTGTTATTCCCTGGAGACAGTATTCTGACCAGACCTCCCTGGGAGTGGTCATAACATATGCTGTGCTTGTAGAAAGGTGTGGGCCATATCACTAAATGAATCAGGGTCAGTTTTCTCATCTTGTGGAAAGGGAGAAACAGTTATGACAGTTTATCTCCCTTTCCACAGGTTCCTGCAGATTTTTGTCTCTGCTGTAGCCCCAGTGATCCCAGTGCCTCCGTGGCTCTGGGGCTTGGAGTTGCTGGGGTGCCCGGCTACCTGCAGGCTGGGTCTCTGTACTTCAGACCCCGGCAGCCCCGGCACCTAGGCGGGCTCAGAGCCACTGGTGTTTTCTCTCCAACTATAGAGATTAAGAGGACAGTACAAGGGATTGTTTAGGAGGGATTGTATACTCTTTCAAACTTTTTTTAAAAAAATAAAACATTTTAACTGATGAATAATTATTAAAAGCCAGGAATGTATCAGGCTCAGTTCTTGTTCAGTAGGCTGACGAATACAAGTGATATAACCAATTAACTTATTAACTTATCTGATTAAACAAAATATATTTTATAGAAATTGTTTTAAATGCATTGTAGATAGAAACAGGATATATTTTATACTTATAAATCTATGTTACCTAAGTAGTTATTGATTAAAAACCAGCTAACCCATATGGTAAATAGAAGTTAGAAAACCACCAGTTATTTATTTTAGTCAGCAAAAAAGAAAAACATGCTATTTATCATGTTGAAATGGGCTTCAGCATTCAATACAGAAATCCTGTTGCAAAACCAGCATAGGCCCTCTATAATCTTAAATTTTTTTGGCTTGTATCAAATCAGTATTACGCTTTTTTATTTAAAGATTAGTTTCAGTTTCAAAGTAAGTTTAATTTTGTATTTCAGTCCCATGATTCACACATTTTTGACCTGGGGTGGGTGAGAATCAGTCCAATTAAGTATTAGAGGAACACGACAAAACATAAAAGGATAGTTTAATCTGCTTTGCCAGATACTATTGCCAATACACAATTGAGAAGTTAAGATACACAGTGATTTACCATAGGACATAAGAACAGAAAGGAAAAAATGACAAACAAAATGTTGATGTTATTTGTCTGAAGCAAGTCTGTCATTTATTGCCCAAGCCAATCAAAATAAGCACGCAATTATACAGAAACACAAAGGGCCTGCCATGCGAATGACAACTCAGCTCAAGACAACTTCCTTACTACCTCCCCCTTCCAACCAATTTCTCTTCCTAAACCCTTCTATATATGTCAGACCTTTGAGCAGGAAATAGATCCTATCCTACATGTAAAAATAATAAATAAATTTATTATAAGGATTAAGTGCTTATAAAACTGTTGGAAGGGCTGGAGTGACTCTGGAACACCTGGATTCAAAAACCCTCCACCACAGGAATCAAGAAGACTCTGCCATCAACCCAAGTGCTGCAGTCTCAACTGCTTTATGACGCCCACGGTGCTGGTGACAGAGAGATTGATGGCAGGTATGTGCCTGCCTCTCAACATTCACAACGCCGAGCTTTGCTTAGAAGCAGTCGTGTCAGATACACAGCATCTGCCTCTCTTCTGCTTTCCAAGTCTCATGCAAATGCATCTATTTGGTGGAACCTATTTTACAGTGAGAACATTAGTCTGGAGAAACTGCACGTTTGCTTTCTAGACCTTTGCAACACAAGACAAGACATAGAAAGAGGTGAAAATAGATGTTTAGAGCCTATTGACAAAATCAAATCGCCCCTCTTGTCTAGTAATTTTAGAACCACCACTGCTCCATATACATCTACTGAAGGACTAAGAATATTTTCCTCTAGTTCTTTAGTGTCTGTTTTCCCTTACAAGACACTAAGGGCCTTGGAGATGGGGCTGTTTCATGTTTATCTCTGTCTCATAGTGTCTCAAGAATAGTCAGCAAGCTGCACAAAACAATGAATTCATAAATGTGCACTGGGAGCCAGGCAATCTTGTGCACCTATCAATTCTTACCTCACTACAAACCCCCAATCCACTTACTTTTAAGATGCATGTACAAAGCAATGAAAGAAATTAACCTAACTCAAGAGTGAATTAGGGAGGTCTGTATTCAAGTCTAAGTTCTGTGATATTAAGAAATGTATTGTCTCTGAGCCTCAGTTTCCTTATCTCTCCTTCTTTAGAGACTTGTTAGAATTACCAAATGAGGCAATACACGAAGAGCACATGGCAGATGCAGAGCAAGGACTAGATTTTGATCCCAACCTACTCCCCACTGAGTCCCACCCTTTCTGTGTCTCGAATAGGGAAGATAAGAACTAAGAATACTGCAATATGAAAGACACTACACAGAAAATTGATTTAAACTTTATTTTGCTGTAACTAATCATCTTAATTACTTTGTCTATTCAGTCTTTTATCTAAATATTTCAAAGGATTTTATAATCAAGAATTATAACACATAATTGATAACTATAATAGCTGAGGTGAAGGAGGTGAATGATTTGTCAGTTTGCTAATGATCTTCATAAAACCAGCAGCCTAGTGACTTTTTTACTATAGACTTCACCTTTATTTTTTATTTTTATTATTTTTATTCAATTTATTGAGGTAACATCCTATATAATAAAAGCATAATATGCAAATTTACCATCCCTTTAGGACGCCTAAGCCACACCCACCAGCCAATCAGAACTACTGTATGGAAATTAGTCCAGCCAACATGGAGGCCAGCACTCACGGAGCTGAGTAAACAGACAGTTTCTGTTGCAGCAGGAGTGAAACTGTTTTCAGGCCGACTGGCTTTCTTGTGTCTCCAGGCAACAACATATTTGCAACAATGTCTCAATCATAGAAGCCTCGGGAGCTGAAGCAAACAGCAGGCCAGGCCTGACTTCTAAAGGCAACAGTGCCTCAATTATAGAAGCCACAAGGTGAAGCAGAGAGGAGGTTTCACTACTTGCCTAGGTCTCGGCTTAAAGGAACAGTGTATCAATTATAGAAGATAAACAAACCCCAGAACCTACTTCCAGCCAGTCTTGCTGGGACATTGGGTCAACGGGAGCTGTGGGCAGCCTGAAAGTCTGAAAATACCCCTCATCCCCTCACCCAGGCTGGCCAGATACCCCAGTAGGGACCCAAAACCCGAAGGGACTGTGGGCAGCCTGAAAGTCTGAAAACGGCCCTCAGACCCGCACCCAGGCTGGCCACACCCCAGTGGGGTGAGGGACTCCACTGGGGGGCTTGTCCAGCCTGCAAATAGCCATCAGCCCCTCACCCAGGCTGGCCAGGCACACCAGCAGGTG
Source organism: Murina feae (assembly GCA_004026665.1). Taxonomy (NCBI): domain Eukaryota; kingdom Metazoa; phylum Chordata; class Mammalia; order Chiroptera; family Vespertilionidae; genus Murina; species Murina feae. The sequence continues at coordinate 29,141 of PVJC01005805.1, read as the reverse complement.
GACATCCCCAGAGGGGTTCCAGACTGTGAGAAGGCACAGGTCGAGCTGAGGGACCTTCCGAGTGCACAAATTTTTGTGCACAAGGCCCCTAGTTGGTTAATAAAATTATATAAGTTTCAGGTGCATGATTCTATAATACATTCTGTATCATGCATTGTGTATTCCCAATGCCAAGTCAAGTCTCCTTCTGTCACCATTTATTTCCCCTTTACTCCCTTCTACCTCTGCCCACCCCACCTCCTTTCTTTCTGGTAATCACCATACTGTTTTCTGCTTCTATAAGGTTTGTTCTTGTTAAACTTAATCCTTTCACCTTTTGCACCCAGACCCCCAATCTTGTTCCCTCTGACAACTGTCAGTCTGTTCTCTGTATCTATGAGGCTGTTTCTATTGTGATTGTTAGTTTATTCTGTTCATTAGATTCCCCAACTTTGCTCTTCTTTCTCAAGATTTCTGTGACTATTCAGGGTCTTTTGTGGTTTTATATAAATTTTTCTAGTTCTGTGAAATATGCCATTGGTATTTTGATAGGACTGCCTTTGCTGTGTCCCATAGATTTTGAGTTGTCTTCTCATATTCACTTGTTTCAAGGTACCTTTTGATTTCTTCCTTGATCTCATTAACTCATTCATTGTTTAGTAACATGTTATTTAGCCCTCATGTCTTTGTGTGTTATTCAATTTTTCTTGTGATTTATTTCCAGTTTCATACCAGTATGATCAGAAAAGATACTTGAGCTTGGCCAGTGTTGATTAGTGGTTAAGCTTCGATCTATGAACCAGGAGGTCACGGTTTGATTCCCAGTCAGGGCACAAACCCTTGTTGTGGACTTGATCCCCATTGTGGCACATGGAGGAGGCAGCCAATCAATGATTCTCTCTCATCATTAGTGTTTCTATCTCCCTTGCCCTCTCTTTTCCTCTCTCAAAAATCAATAAAAATATATTTTTAAAAAGAAAAAAGAAAAGATTATTGATATGACTTCAATCTTCTTAAATTTATTGGGATCTGTTTTCTGTCTTCACATGTTGCCTATCCTAGAAAATGTCCCATGTGCACTTGAAAAGAATGTATACTCTGTTGCTTCATGGTGAAATGCTCTGGAGATATCAATTAAATTCATCTGATCTAGTGTCACTTAAGGCCATCATTTCTTTGTTGATTTTTTGTCCAGAAGATCTATTCATTGTTAAAATCCCATACCATGTCTGTATTACTGTCAATCTCTCCTTTTATGTCTATCAAGATTTGCTTTATATATTTCAGTGCTCCTATGTTTGGTGCATAAATGTTTACAAGAGTGATATTTTCTTATTAGATTAATCCCTTTGTCTCTTACTATGGCTTTGTTTTAAAGTCTATTTTTTCAGATATAAGTATTGCTGCACTAGCTTGTTTTTCCTTTTTATTCTAATAAATTTCCATTCCTTTACTTTCAGTCTGTATGCATCTTTCATTCTGAGGTGGGTGTGTTGTAGACAGAATATATATGGGTCTTGTTTTCTTATTAATTCAGCTACTCTCTGTATTTTGATTGAAGCATTTAAGCCATTTACATTTAAAATGATTGTTGATAGGTACATAATTATTGCCATTTTAATCGTTTAACTATGTTCCTCTGTTTTCTTTTTCTTTTTCTTCTTCTTAAAGAAGGCCCTTTAATATTACTTGTAATACTGATTTGGTGGTAACAAACTTTATTAGCTTTTTCTTTCCTGGGAAGTTCTTTATTTGTCCTTAAAATTTAAATGATAACCTCGTTGAGTAAAGTAGTATCGGTTGTAGGTCCTTGTTTTTCATCCCTTTGAATATTTCATGCTAATCCTTCTATCCTGTAATGTTTTCATTGAAAAATAAGTTGCCAGTCTTGTGAGCGCTCCTTTGTAGGTAACTGTCTTTCCCTTGCTGTTTTTAAGGTTCCTTCTTTGTCTTTAACCTTGATATTTTAATTATGATGTGCTTTGCATATGCCCTTTTTGAAGCTAATTGGATCCTGCTCTGACATTGTCTGAAGCTGACCTCTGGATGTGTTGGTTCTGGGACTTCTTGGGAGGCACTGTGGTACAGGCCAATGTAAGACACTGCTTGTGACTGGCCTTGAACAATCTGTTTGGAGCTACAAAGCAATCCACAGTTTGTGGCTGCCTCTGCTTGGCCTGGGTATATATGAGAATGATCAAATTGTACATCAAGGCTGACTTTTACCAGCATCAGGCCCAGGGACAGGTCAGCAGGAGTCCCAAGGCACCTCAACAAGTGCCTCTGCCTGCCAGCTGCCTATTAGGCGCAGTCACTGAAAGAGCCGGTGGCAGTGCTTGAGTTGCATGAGGTAGGTTCTCAGTGAGTCACAGGGTAGGAGTGAATGGTATTCACCAAATTGATACAGGTTCAATCTCAGTTCTAGTGCTGGGTGTGAGGCCCCTCAGCAAATGACTTAGGGTATACCAAGTCTAGCTGCCACCCACTGATTGCTCACACATCTTTGTCAGGGGATGGGGTCTCAAGGAGTTGTCAGGGTGAGATCAGCAGAATTTATCAGGTCCAAACAGACCAAGATTTGGCTGTGGGGAAGGAGGGCTTTGCACTAGTCAGGCATGCAAGGGAAAAATGTTCCCATTCTAGAGCCACATAACTCAATCTGTCCCAGATTCTGCTCAGAGACCAATCTCAGCAGGATAGGGCCACCTGTCAAGCTTGGGGGGCGGTGGGTGGCTTCTGCCCTAGAGACACACAACTCAGTCCATCCCTGATTCTGCCCAGCCCTTGGCAGGGCAGAGCCACCGGGAGTCAGAAAGATGGAGGCTATTGGAAGCCCAAAGATTAGGGCTAGTGGATCTCCCGTGAGGGAGAGACACCGTGAGGGAGAGCCACAGCTCAGCTCATGGGAAAGTAGGGGAATGGTCCCCACCGCAAAGCCACACAACTCAGTCAGTGATCCCCCTAAATCTGCCCAAACCTCTACACCCTGGCCCAGGCAGCTGACTCTTCAGCGGGATACAAGCTTCCCAGGGGGCAGGCAGGGAGTTCACAGGTAAGACTTTTGTATTTCTCCAGGCTGATGACACATGGAGGGGAGTGCTCCACCCAAAAGAGATTTTCTCTGCAGTGTGGGAGAGAAACTCCGAGCAGGAATCTTACCCCTTCAGCTCTCTTCCCGGAGCCACAAACTCCTTTGTCCTCATAGACTCTAGTGTGCTCCACCCTCCCTCCTTCAGAGCCCAGGGTAAGTGGCTGCAAACAAGATAATTGTGCATTGGCACTTTAAGAGAGTGTCTGTGTTTCTAGCAAGCTGCTGCCTCTCCCTGGCAGACAGAATCCCCACTGATTTTCACAGCCAGAGATTATGTGGGTGACTCTTTCTGGCTCTGGTGCTTCTCAGGTGCACCCCACAGCTGAGATATCCCTCCTAAGCCTCAGCTGCTGCACCTGGGAGGAGGGCCTATCCACACCTCAGGCCTTTCCACCAGTCTCAATGTGGCTTCTCCGGTGCATCCTCGGCTATAATACTTCAGCTGGTTTTCAGTTGGCTATTCAGGTTGATTGCTCCATCATTTAGTTGTAATTCTTTGGTTTGGGGCAGAGGTGAGTGTACTTTCTACCTACTCTGCTGGATCTCCAGCCCAGTGATTTTTTTTTATTCTTATTTTTTGTTAATCCTTGCCTGATAATATTTTTCCCATTGATTTTTAAAGAGAATGGAAGGGAGGAATGGGCAAGAGAGAAAGAAACATCTCTGAGAAAGACACATCAATTGCCTCCCGCACCTGCTCCAACTCAAACCCGTCCAGAATCAAACCCGCAATCCCAGAACATGCCCTTGACTGGGAATCAAAGCTGTGTGGGCTGACACTCTAACCACTAAGCCACCAGCCCCGGCACAGCCTAGTGATTTTTTTTACTGTGCTTTTTTTGTTTTCATGTGTCGTGTGTTTTAGTTGTTGCTATTTAAAATATGACCATCTACAAAGGTCTTTTTGAAGATGAATTGCTGTCATGTGGTCTGACAAAAATTACATTTTTAAAGGCAAAGAAGGAGCTGAATTGAAGAGACAGGATCTGAACTATAAGATCACTTTTTGCTTCTAATCTGTGGCAACTTAGGGATCATTTTGCATTTCATTGTGTAGTTTATTTCCCCTCAGATTCCTGAAACTTCAATCTTTTGTGCATTAGCATGTTGCGGGGGTGTCACAGACTGAATTTTTACCCCCAGTCCTCCCACTCGTCAGCATTGTTAGGTTAAGTCAAAACCTCTGGGTTTTGGTGTCTCATCTCTAAATTGATGGAACTGAGTAATCTCTATCCCAGTTCAATACTTCTGTGAGTCTATGTGCATTTCCTAGGTCCCTGAACAGTGAGGGACCAACTGTATTTTTCATCCATGGCACATGAGAAGCCAAAAATACATTCTCTTTCTGAGTAGAAGCAGGAGTAAGCAGTACTAAGAAAGGTGAAATGCTATTTGTCCTTGCCAGAATGAGGAAAAGAAACCGTAGGACTGGGAGTTGAGAGTGGCATTCAGGGTTTCGAGCAAAGCTGGAGAGAAATCCAAGAAGGCAGCTTACAAACAAGATGCAGAGATGCTCAGGAAAGCCTGCACACTCCCAGCCTGGCAGGCACTAAATACAGCTTAGCTGCTGATGTTTCTGTTTAGTGATGCAATCTCCAGTTCTTTAATAAAATGCCAAATAATTGAAATGGTATGTTTACACAGGAGCTTTCCACTCATTCCATGGGTTCATCTAATCTCCATAGGCATGCAAAAAAAAAAAAAAAAAAATCCAAAGAAGAAAATGTAAAAAAGATCAGAAAATAATACCACTAAAAAAGAGACCTTTGAAAATGGGTAATCCAAGTCTTATCCACCCTCGTTCCCCTTTCTCTTTGTGGGTGATAAAAATAAGGATGAGGAGAAAGGTTAGTGATTTACTCAAGTTCATCCAGCTTAACAGTATCTGAGTTAACTTAAGCCATCTTATTTCTAGGTCAAATCCCACTAAAGTATGGCTCATATTTATTTATGCCTTTATGAGTCATACTTGGCTAATCCTGGACTTAATCTGAATCAGAAACCCATTCCAAAGTATATATTTGGGCTGGGCCTAACCAGATGGCTGTCCGTTTGATCTGAATTTGCCCTGGGAAGTCCAGGCTGGAAGCTCCCAGGCCTCAGGGACTCTTCCATATGAAATCTGCATTGGTCCCATGGTCTTCTTTGGTCTTTTGGTTGACAGCCTTCCATAATACCTCTTACATGTCACACTCTGCCCATGGAGTTTCTGACCCTAGAGAGAAAGTCATCTGGAGAATCAGACATTCTATTAGTCAGATTTTATTACAGTAACAATTTTAATTATTTTTAAACCCTGAACATCCCAGTGGCTTACTCAACAATAATCATTTATTTCTCACTTTGGGTCTGCAAATCAGCTTGGATTCTGCTGCTCTCTGCTTTCTGTGTCTTCTCATTCTGAGACATAACATGGACTGAAAGGGTAGCTCCTATCTGGATATCCTGTTCTCACGGCAGATAGTGAGCAAAAGGTTGAACTAAACCACACAGCATATATAAGTACACAATACTGTCCAAAAGTACACAAATCGTGTCCACCCACAGTGTACTGGCCAAAGAAAGTCATATGGCCCATCCTGACTGTGGGACAGTAAAGCAGCATCTACTTGGAGTCATGGCAAGAGTGGGGTGGTGTGCTACTCTCACAGGGAAAGGAGCAGATCATTGGAAACAACAATGTAGCATACCATGGCATAAAAGTTATTGTATGTGAACGCTACCTTCTTGAAGCATTTAAAAAACAAAACAACCAGCTGCCTGCAGCAAATCGATTAAAGAGATTGAGAGACAAAAACATGATCCAAAGACGTTGCAGGATAAATAGGAGTTTTCTAGTCATAAAGGGATGAAAAAATTGTATGAGCATTAGCATGAAGGCATTAAATTACATATATTCATAAAACTCTGAATAATCCTGCAAGAATAAATTGGATTTGTTTTGAAACATCCTCTTTCCACCCTAGCCAGATCACAAGATTCTTTACAGTACAAAACACACACACACACACACACACACACACACACATAGCCATAATTTAAGGAAATAGTTATGATTTAAGAGAAGATGTTATTTATCTAAACTTGTTAGACCTTTCTCAAACCTCTGAGATGAAAGGGAATGAAAGAGAAATGGTTAGTTACATGACTCACTACATTCAGAATATTAAAACGAGTCAGAAGATAGATTTGGTTGCAGGTGGAATAAAGTTAAGTATTCACCACCCTGTCTCTCCCACTGAACGTAGCTATAAAACTTAGACAGAATTTAAGGAGCAGCTAATTACAGGTTCTGAAAAGTAGTTGGTGTACTAGGAAAGCAGAACAAAATCCAAGGAGTTACCACACTGGAGTTTACCACTATTTCTCCAGTAGCTCCAGCCAGGTCTTAGAGGAAATACGGGAGGGGGCATCAGTGAGGACTGAGAGAGCCACAGAAGAAGCTCAGCAGTTCAAGCTCAAGGAGTGGGAAAGGAATCTGTTGGCACCAACAGCAACAATACCTGGGATAGGAGGCACCTAGAACTCTGTGGAAGAGAAATGTCTTCTCCGATTGGCCCGAAGAGAACGTGCAAACCTCTGTTGCTCTTTCTCCTGTCAGTTCTTTCACTTCTTGGCTCCAGACATGGACTCAGCCATGGGTTCCACGGCAGTGTGTGGTCAGTAAAGTCCTAGCGTTTCTGGACAAAAGATTAAAGAGTATCTCCAAGCAACCAGAAAATGCCAGGGAGGTCCTGGGAAGGAAGAACTCAGGAAACTGATTCCGTAAAGTAGTTTATGACCACAGAAATTCATCTCAAATGCCTGTGTGTGCGTTTAATCCTAAATAGCATAATAAAGACTTCGAGAACTGAGCCAAGATTTAGACTACTATCCAGACTTTAGAACAGTCACTGGGTGATGCACATGTGAGACAGATCTGAGGAGCACTGAAAAGGCTTTGGAAATGGGAGAACATTGAAACCACACACAATGGATGGTTAGTGGAAATGTGCAGCCTGAATCCAACAGACTGACTGACAGCTAAAATAGATAGATAGATAGATAGATAGATAGATAGATAGATAGATAGATAGATAGACAGATAGATAATCAACACTTTCCATTGAATTAAATGATATGTACAGTTTCATGATATTTCAAATACCCAGTGGAAAAGAAGATAAATAGGTGTCAATAACAAGGTGACACACATGTTGAAAATATCTGACAAAGACTTTAAAGCAGCTAGTATAAAACAGCTACTGTTCAAACAATTGTGAACACAGTTCACACAAACGGAGAACTAGGAAATGTTGGGGAAAATAAATAAGAGAATCAAATAAGAGTGAAAAAATATAGTAACCAAAAAGTAAAACTTACTGTATGGGCTTACTAGCAAAATGGAAATGACAGGGAAAGATTCAGTGGACTTGAAAATAGGTAAATAGAATTTATCCAATCTGAACAACACAAAGAAAAAATGTTTGTTTGTTTTTTTGATGAATGAAGTCTCAGGGACCTCTGGACCAATATCAAAAGGTTTAATATTTATGTCCTCAGAATCCTATAATAAAAGAAAGAGCAACATGCAGAACAAACTATTTGAAAATTACAATGATAAATCTCCCTAAATTAGTTAAAATGCATTAAATGTAATGATTCTCATACCATGATCAGTCTCCTGAAAACTAAACACATAAATATCTTGAAAGCATACAGAGACATGTGAATTACATATACAAGAACAATGACTTTAATTACTAAGTATTTCTTACTAGAAACCATGGAGGCCAGATAAAAGTGGAACATTTATAGAACATTCTTTGCAGCAATAGCAGAATACACATTATTTTCAAATGCCTACAGATATGCTAAGATAGATCACATCCAGTATCATTAAAAAATCCTCAATAATTTTTAAATTTAAATATAGTTGTTTATAATATTATATTGGTTACTAGGGGCCCGGTGCACAAAAATTTGTGCACTCGATGAGGGGAGGAGGAGGTCCCTCATCCTGCCCTGTGCCCTCTCACAGTCTGGGACCCCTCGGGGGGGATGTCCACCTGCTGGCATGCATGGCCAGCCTGGGTGAGGGGCTGAGGGATGTTTTCAGGCTGGCCACAGCCCCCTCAGGGTTCATGCACTGGGGGATGGGATGGCTGGTGAGTGCAGGCGTGGACGTTTCCAGCTGGGTGGCCCACCATCGCAAATACCTGGTGGGCCCCCACCGCTGAAATTTGGATTGCCTGAACTGCATTCTGACCATTCTCAGTAGCTTTCAGTAACATGAGCATAAAAAGAAAGAAATTAAATGATAGCATTACCCAGTAATCAATGGTATGGTTTTGCTGGGTGGGTGTTTTGGAATAATGGTACTACAAAGGGAAAAAAAGATTGTGCTAAGAGAAAATTAGATAAGACTATCATAGTACACAACTTAGAAAATAAAATTTAGAGATTGGAAAGGAAACAGAAATGTTAAGAGA
>PVJC01005805.1:0-20500 GCA_004026665.1 Murina feae | reverse complement strand
AGCATAGTAGGCTCTGCCATGGGCCACAGAAACTCCCACACACCCAGAGTAGGCCACAAGGTTGGATGCAGGCGGCAAGCAGCTGCCGATGAGCCTCCAAGGTCGCGTGGGAGCCTCCATTCCCAGCCCTGGCTGCAGGGCCGGGGGCTTGGCTTCCGCCCGCCCTGCAGCCAGCTGCCACTGCCCGAACCCACCACCGGCAAACACTCCATTTTTAGCCCCAGCTGCAGGGCTGGGGGCCTGGCTTCCGCCCTGCACTGCAGCCGGCCGCCACTGCCCGGAACCCACTGCCGGCAAACGCACAGGCGGAGGCCAGGCCTCCCCCTGTGCGTTCGCCGGCGCCATCGCTCCATTGGACCAGTGTTTGGGTGGGCTTCCGCCATCTTGGCTGGGCTAATTTGCATACCATTGCTCTGATTGGCTGTTGGGCGTCCCGAAGAAACGGTCAATTTCAATATTTCGCTTTTATAGAGTAGATATTAATTTCTGGTGTGTAATACAGTGATTGAACATTTTATACTTAATAGTGTGATCACCCCACTAATTCTAATAATCACTGTCCCCATGCAAACTTCTCACAATATTGTTGACTATATTCCTCTTCATCTTCTTCACCCATCCCCTCCCATTTGTGACAACATAGATGGACCTAGAGGGCATATGCTAAGTGAAATCCTTAACATATTTTTAAAAAATAGAATTCCTTAGTCTTCCAGAAAAGTAACCTCCAGGTTTATATGGTTGCCTGGTGAATTCTACCAAACCTTTAAAAAATAAGTAATATCAATGTATATATTCCACTTAACAGAAGGCAAGGATATACTTTCAAGTCATTTTACTGAACCAGAAACACTTTCATACCAAAAACAAAGACTGAACAAGAAAGACAACTACACATCAAATGCAAAACTTTTCAACAAAATATCAGCAACTCAACTTCAGCAATATATAAAAAGTGTGACACATCACAACTAATGCTAGGCTGGTTCTACATTTGAAAATCAGTCAATGTTCCTACCATATTTTAACACTCTAAAATAAAAAATTTAAAAAAACATGATCATAACACTTGATGCAAACAGTTGACAAAATTCATTATCCTTTCATGATAAAAACTCCAAGCAACTTAGGAACAGAAAAGAACTTCCTCAGCCTGATAAAGGGCATCTACAAAAAATGTACAGCTAACATCATACTGAATGGCAAAAGACAAAAGGCATTCCTTGTAAGACAAGGAACAACACAGGAATCCATCTTACCACTGCTATTCAAACTGTACTGGAATTCCTAGAACAGCAAGGCAAGAATGAGAACTCAAATGATAAACATTGAAAAGGGGGAAATAAAACATTCTCTGTTGATAAATGGCATGTTTATTTGCAGAGAAAATCCCGAAGAATCTACAATAAATCTCCTAAGACAAGTGAGTTTAACAAGAATATGGGATACAAAGTCAACACACTTATCAAGCATACTTGTAATAGTAATGAAGACTTAGAAACCAAAATCTTTAAATATACCATTTGTAGGCATGTAATGTACAGCATAAAGAATACAATCAATATTATAATAACTTTATATGGTGATACATGGTTTCTGGATTTTTGTGTGTTGATCACTTCATAAAGTATATAAATGTCAAATAGCTATGTTGTATACCTAATATTAATATAATATTATATGTCAACTATACTTTAATTAAAAAGAGCTATATTTCTAGAAAAAAATAAAATTACTATTTATAATAGCTCCAGAAAGATGAAATATTTAGGTACAAATCTAAATATCATGCAGAATTTGTATTATGAAAATTACAAAATGCTGATGAAAGATATCAAAGAAGACCTTTACAAATATTTTTGGTTTTGAAAACACCATATTTTTAAGATGCCAATTCTCCTCCAAAACTTATCTATAGATTTACTTTTATTTTAATCAGTCATTTCTGGGTTTTTGGTAGATACACACAAGCTAATTCTAAAATTTATATAAAAGGCAAAGGAACTAAAATAGTCAATACAATTTTTAAAACTAAGAGTAAAGTTGAAGTAAATCTACCACCCAATTTTAAGGCTTACTATAAAGTTATAGTATTAAGACAGTGTAATGTAGGGGAAAAGGTAGCCATATAGATTAATAGAACAGAATAGAAAGTGCAGAAATAGACCCACACAAATATGACCATCTCATTTTTGACACAGATGCCAAACCTATTCAATTGGGGAATGACAGCCTTTCCAGCAACAAATACTACAGAGCAACTGGTCATCAATCCCCAAAAAGAACATCAACCTAAAATTTACCCATTATGCAAAAAATAACTCAAAGTAGATCTCAGATCTAAATATAGGTGTAAAACTGTAAACTTTTTAACAAAAATAGGAAAATAAATTATGACAAACATTTTTTATGGCAGAACCAAAAAATACGCAAAACTTAAATATAAGAAAAATTAATAAATTGACCCAACTCAGAATTAAGAATGTTTACTCTGTGAAAGATATTGTGAAGAGAAGAAAGCTACACCTAGGAGAACATATTTTCAAATCACATTTTCAATAAAGAACTTTTATCCAAAATACATAAAATCCCCTCAAAAGTCAACAGTAGGAAAATAAATAACCCAATTTTTTTTATAAAAATGAGCAAGAGATTTTATTACTTTACAAAGAAGGATACACTGAAGGCAAATAAGCACTTGAAAAGATATTCAACTTCACTGGCGATTAAGAAAATGCAAATTAAAACCATGATGCGATACTATAACATATCTATTAGAATGTCCAAAATAAAAAATACTAAGGATTAGCAAGATGCAGAGCGATTGGAATTCTCATACATTACTGGTGGGAATATAAAACAGTACCTCTACTCTGGAAAGCAGTTTGGAAATCTATTACAAAGTTAAACATACACTTACCATATGATCCCACAGTCTCACTCTTAGTGATTTCCTACAAGAAACAAAAACATGTACACACACACACACAGATGAATGATTACTGCACATATCCTTCAATAGGTGAAGAGATAAACAGCGTTACATCCATAGAATGGAATACTACTCAGGAATAAGAATAGATAAAATAAAAATAAATAAACATTACTGGTACACAAAACAGCTTGGTTATCTCAAAGGCATTATGCTAAATGAATACAGCCAATCTTAAGGGCTATATATGATATAATTCTATTTATATGATGTGAAGAAGAAAACTGTAGTGACTGAGCACAGATCAGTGGTTAGGGCTGGTGGTGGAAGCTACACCTACAAAATGAAAGCACAAAGAGTTCTGGGTGATGAACTGTTCTGTATCCCAATGTAGTGTGGCATCTGAAAGTTGACATACGTTAAAATTCTACTGTGCGCCTACCTACTGTACACCCTACTGACTGTACCCTCCCAAAGTAAATTTTACTATACATTAATCTTATAAACCAAATTTTAAAAATACTGGTGAAATATCTATTTTTAGTTCTGAGCCCAGTGATCAATTTCTCTGATCATTCAAATGAATATAGTGTATGTATAGTAATGAATACCAAATATCCTAAGGGTGAACCCATGTCATCATTTATTCATTTGTGTTTTTATTCATTTATTCATTCATACAACAAATACTTACTGAGCACTTACTATTTTTCTAAACACTCTGCCCATCACTGGATTTAGCAATAAGTATCAGAAGACCTGAACTGTCTTCCAGAGCAGGCGAGGTCACAATCACAAAACACAGAGGGTAAAGTCAATCCTACGTGGACTAAAATAATACAATTTCAATTTAGGATGGATTTGATTTAAGATGAATTCTACAAAGGAATAAATGAGTCACAATATGTAAATATTCGTTCTCTAAGCTGAGTTTTTAATAAACAGTTGGTGGCAGAGAGTTTGAGATAATACTCCCCAATAAGTACCTGGAGTGCAATATTCTACCATTTCAGTTAAATGCCCAGCCACTTGCTTTCTAAACCAGCCCAGCTGGGGGTGAAACTGCCATTCTCTTATAAAGGCTAAGAAGTCTGTTAAGTGCTCATGTCCTAAGAGAAAGCCACCCTGCCTCAGCCCAGACAGCATGAAAGATATAACGTTGGGAAAGACCATAGAAAAATCTCCATTACAGACTCAGAAAATATAACCTTGAACCATATACCTTTCGATATATCCTACAGAACCTACTGTATCAAATGATAAACCAGAAACCAGCTCACTATTGGGGACTAACCAACAAAAATTATTATTTTTGTTTTAAAATGTTAATTTGCAACTCTTTCTCTCTCTCTCTTTTTTTTTTTTTTTCTTTTTAGTTAGAATACAAAGCCACTCTTGATGGTCTGAATTATGTTCCTTCAAAATCCATGTGTTGAAGGCTTCACTCCTGGAGATAGGCAGTAATTAGGTTTAGACGGGGCCATGAGGGTGGGGCTCTCATGAGAGAGCTTGTGCTCATATTCTCTTCTCTCTCTCTCTCTCTCTCTCGCTCGCTCTCTTGTTCTCTCGTTCTCTTTTTCTCTCTGTGTCTTCCTCCCTCCCTGCCATGTAGGACAGTGAGAAGGAAGTTAGGAAGAGAGCTTGCACCAGAATCTGGCCATGTCGGCACCCTAATCTCAGACTTCCAGTCTCCAAAACAGTGAGAAAAGACTTCTGTTGTTTAAGCCACCCATTCTAAGGTATTTTGTTATGGCAACCTGAGCAAGCCATACCACTCATAGGCAATGACAATAATTTATAATGATTTATAAAAATCATTATAAATGCCAAAATGCATTGAATACATACAACCTGATATATCATCTTACTCAATCCTCACAACATTCCTATGAATGAAATACTACCATCATTCCCATTTCATAAATAAACATTTTTCCTAATGTCACCCAGCTAGTAATAGTAGATGTTGGATTTAGAAGCTGGATACTGAAAAGAGTTCCAAGACATAGCTCTAGTTACCCACTGCAAAATGACATAAAAAACATACAAAATCTTTATTAATGACGCTGTATTAAGGCACAAGTTCTAAATAAGTGTCAATAACTGATTTTATGGAGATCATATTAATAATCCAGAAACTATTCCTATCAACAGAAAACTACAAATATCTTTCTATTATCTATAAAAGATTTCTCCCAGGCAATAAAATGTACAACTAATAGAGGTTAATACTGGAATACAGTATACTTAAATCTTTCCTCTAGTTGAATAACTAAACTTTGTCAATGCCCTCCAGCCAAAATCAATAAGGAACACATCTGTATTTAAACAACTTAGACTTATTGATAGCAGTAAGGGAGACCACACAACATGGAGAACTATGGGACGTCTCAGGAAGAGGATGCTAGGGAGAATTTATTGCAGGAATCAAGCCAGGATAGGTGACTTTGGGGAAATTTCAGAAAGCAAAGCTTTGCTGTGGACTGAATGCTTTCAGGAAGTAGAAATAATTCTGTAATTCCATAATCACATCTTTTACAGGAGAGAGCTATAGAGTGAGGCTAAAGCTGTAATTAGTAAGAAAAGAAAAGAAACAGCGGTTGCTCATATTAGCCAGATTAGGAGAATGTTTGGCGTTCTGTGGTTTCCACACTGACCTTTTGTTTGCATGTAAACAAGATTACAGAGTGGTCTTGTTTAGCCTCTCACTTCATCATGGTCGCAGAGCAGCCTGGTCAGGTGCTGGTGCTCCGTGAAGGTGTCCTCTGGTGTGCTCAACAGGACACCAAAGCCTTGCTGAGGGTTCCCAGCAACACCATGCCTAATTGGCAGTGCCAGGCCAGATCCTGGCTGTCAGAGGCTGCTTTTCTTTCTCAACTTAAACCTGTCCTTCTCGTGAAATATAGGCCTGGGAAATGAAGTTTGCAACGTGTCAACTATGTAATTGACATAGAGTTACCTTTCACATGGGGTGTCTAAGAAACTAATTAGTCTGTAATGTTAAGAAACAGTATTGTCCTTTAACAGAAATGAAATATATTACTCCCTGGGTATCCTTTCAAAAACAATAAAATCCTTTTTAGCATTCTTCGTTGGCATTGGGGTTACAAAAATCACTGTTCATTTTCTTCAAGTGTAAATAAATCTAAACGTTTTGTTGGTGTCTGTTAATTCTTGCCAAAGCAGAAAGAGGAAGAGTTTATGGAGACTTAAGGAAACATTTCAGTTTTAACAGCGGGGTTTTCTCATTGGTCAGTATAAGTAGTTTGGGTCAATGGAAACAGTGTGGGTTTGGCATTAGATTATCTTTGTCCAAGCAACAGCTCTACCACCTTGCATGACCCTGGGCACTTGCTTACTTTCTATATAATAGACATAATAATTATATCTGCTATAGCATAAAGATAACTGAGATAAAAATTTTTAAAAAACCACTTTGCAATATCTAAAAATATCTTATATACTAGTCATTTTTGTTTTCATATTTAAAATATTGTGCTATGGATTTAAAATGCATTGAAAGGGTCTTATAATAGGTTTTTATTGATTTTAGAAAGAGAGAAACATGGGTCTGCTGCCTCCTGCATGCCTCCTACTGGGATCAAGCCCAAAACCCGGGCATGTGCCCTGACCATGAACCGAACCGGTGACATTTTGGTGTATAGGATGATGCTCAACCAACTGAGCCACACCAGCCAGGGTCTTAGAGAAATAAGGAAAATCATGTAAGAAATGAACTGATCATATTAGGATATTCCTTTAAAGTAGACATAAAATGTTTTTTTTTATTTCTAAAAAAGTCTTCTAAAATTCAAAACAAGTTTATATAAGATGTTTACCTTGGGAAAGTTAAAAAGATTCTATAAGAGGCATCTCATCTTGCTGGCTCAAAGCCATTAATGTAAAATAAATGACCCACGGTACCAGATTGATTTATTGCTTCATTTTATAAAAAATATTTCAGTCCTCAGGGCTCTGAGGGCATGCAATTTTCAAAGAAGAATAAATAGCGAGACTAACTTAAAATTAAAGGCACGGAAAATAGCTGCATTCTGTGAAAGAGGGTTAAATAGTAGTTCAGTCGATATGCATGTATAAACAGAAAGTTGGAAATAGGAGGCTCTTCCTGACTCTTAAGGTGCAAAACCTTTAAGGAAGAAAACAACTCAAGGAATAAACAATAGATTTGGAGGAACATGTGATGAACAAGGTCTAATGGGATTCATTGAGTTTTGTTGAGAAGGCAAAACTAGACCATGAGATTGGGAAAACTTGGGACAAAAAGTTCCACTCTGAAGAGACTGCACATTGCAGCTAAGTCAGGCTATAGAGATGGCCCAGGCTCCCCAGCAGTCCAGGTCAGTGCTAACACGCAGGAGCAATGCGGGTTCAGACTCAGAGCCCATAGCCACCTGGACTTCACTCATATGAGTGGTGCCTGCACCAAAGAGCTACAACAACTATCTTCCCCACTGAGGTTCAGCAAGGACCTCCCTTTGACAGCAGCTAACTTTGAGTAAGGGTCATTGACCAGTCAGCATGAGTGATGGCCATCAGAGCACCAAGGCTCTGATTGGCCTCTTTCACCCTCACTTCTGAATAAAACCCCCTTGCCCCAAGGAACTTACAAGCCCCAGATCTGTATGGGGATGGGGAGCATGACATCTGGTGAAG
This sequence comes from Murina feae, assembly GCA_004026665.1. NCBI lineage: Eukaryota > Metazoa > Chordata > Mammalia > Chiroptera > Vespertilionidae > Murina > Murina feae. Next base: position 12,894 of record PVJC01005805.1, on the reverse strand, counting down.
TGATCAGGGGTGCAACAGAAACCCCACATATTAACTGAAACTGAACGTATTTATCTTGATATTCCACTCTCCAAGTAAATATGTATGTAAAACTGAGAGAGAACAGAGTTTCTATTCTTTTCCAAATATCCTTGAGGGTCCCAGAATTCCAAGATTGTAATTAAACCAAAGAGATTTCCATACCATCTTGGTCATTATTCATAATGCTTAACCCTGTTGTTGAGTTGAATGGCATTTGAAAAAGGTAGGCATACAGAGTAGCCTTTCAATCAGCTCTTGTGGATAATTAATTTCTATGGGCAGATACACATTTAGTTGAACATTCAGTGTTAATTCTACTTCTCATTGTGCATCATCAGTTTTAGGAGACTGATCCTATCCAGAGTAGTCACTACATAATGCATGGTAACAATGAAATTTCTTCACCCACAACAAGAGTCAAGAAGCCAGTCCTAGGCCAATAGCTCATGGCACTTCCTACGAATAAGCATGTGACTCATATCAGGTCAATGAGACATCAGGGGCCAATTTCCAGAGAGAGATTCACAGGTGGAAATGCTTTCTCTCTTCTGCCAAATTTTTTGAGAAAACAGGTAGCTTCATTTGCCACTGGCAGTACCTTCATGATTGTCAGGGATCCAAATCTAGTATGAAGTCTATACTCTAAACAGGAGATGAAATGCAAAGACTATAGATCCTTTATGACACTCTGAGCTGGTGGATCAACCAATCCTGACTCCTACCCTGCTGCTAAGTGACCTTATATTTTCTTTTGGGAAATATTTATGTTCTTAATGTTTAAGCCAGTGAAGTCAAGTTTTTGCTACTTATGACCAAAAGCAAACTAACTGATACATATGGCTCTGATGATAGTTACAGGAATATTATATTTGTGACTTTAGAGACCAAGCTATTTCCTGTATAGAGAGCCAGTTTTCACCTGATTATGTATCATGTTCAGAAATTCTCCTAGGATAAGTCAGAAAGAATTAGAGGGTCTCAAAAGAGAATCATAGTTAAAATACCCTTTCTTGACCCTGTAGCAAAGGGACCAAGTGAAAAAAAAGGCATTTTCTGCACACAAGAAGTAAAATGCAATCATGAAGCTGGGAAATGAGGAATCCAGCTAAACCTGTTCTCTTAGGGGCAATGATCAGGTTAGCCATAGTGGGAAAACCTGAATATTGTATATGCTGACTGTAATTTCATACCTATAACTTTGGGACAGGAGTTACGTGTATGGGGGCAAGTGGGGGAGTGGGGGACATCTCTAACACTGTCAGTAAAAAAACATAGTTTTTAATAGTCTTTTTGACAGCTGTAGTCCATCTCTGCTGTTCTATAAGAAAATCAAAATCCTTTTCAGGGATTGAGTGTATTTCTAATGGGAAATAAATAAGTAAATAAATAAATACAGAGAGCACTCTAAAATAAAAGAGAAAAACTGGGGCACTGGATGCTGACTCCTCCCCTTCGGAGATTGTCTTCCAAGGCTTGACCCAAGAGGCCTTAGCTTTTACTTTGCTGATGAACATCATGCCCCTGGCATCGTGGTGACCTTGCAGCCATATTGGACTATAAATATATCAAACTCAGCATCTAGACGACCTGAGTGGTCACACTGGTAACAGATACTAGTAAATAGTCCCTATGCAGCGTCCCCTTGCCTCAGGAATGCCCAGGTTAACTGAGTCGCTGTACAGGATGTTCATTAAAGCCTCAAGCACTACCAACACCCAGTCTGCAGTGGGAGCCAACTTTCTTCCAAGTGGTACCTGTAATTTAAAAACTAAAGTTTCTCTGAATCTGTACCAGCACACTACTTTATACATCCTTAAGACCCTGCTCATCAACCTCAGAGCACCTTGCAATTCTCATTTCAACAGAAAATCAATATATGGAAAATAATTCATGCCTCAGCACAATCAGCAGTGCACAAAAGCAGAGACTAGTAAAATAAGCATTTTTTTATTTTATTTTATTTTTGGAGTGAAAAATAAGTTACAGCATTTTTTCTCCCAATTGCTCAACAAAAGAATACGCAATTTTAGTGTATCCATGTTTACTGGCTGATTATAGATCTATCTGATTTTAATCAAAAGCAATATTATGTTATATGAATGCACCACCTAAAAAAAATTTAAAACCATTTCATTGGGAACACAACAAAGTTCCCAAAAGAAAACAAACTTAAGAAACAAAATACCTTACAAATTCCTAACAACATAATTAATGTGTGTTTTTTAATTTGGTTGAGTTTTTCTGCATGTCTCCAAGCAATTGCACACATTATCAGTTGTTCCACATGTAATTTTAATTCAGAGTGACAAAAATGATTTTTGAATTCTAAATAGATTTTTTTAAAAAACATTAGTTTACTGTCTTGCTTTTGCAACTTATTTGAATCCCAAGTATGTGCTTTATTTTGGGCTATTTAAAAATGTATGACATGGTACAAAATATTCATATTTTTCCCCTCAAGTTGTGGTCCATGGTTATGATTTTGGTTTTTTTGTGGGTATTTCTGTTAGAAATCACTCAAGAAAGACACAGCAGCACGCTACTTTGAGTGTCTCTGTTAGGAACTGTATTAGAACATTATCAATATAATCAAATGTTTTTGAGTTCTTTAAAAAATAGCAAGTCTAAAATATCAAAAAGAAATATTTTAGATATGTACCACATGCCACCCTTTGTTTAAAAATGTAAAGCTAATGTTTGCAGATTTGTGGTAACACTGTATCTAAGCTTCTGGTTATTATTATGTTCATTATTGCTCAGTAACTTGATTCATAAGGCAGTAAAATACAGGACACCATGAGACCCATTTTCATCACAGCAAGCACTTAGAGGGTTTCACCATCAACTTACAATAGCCTTACTGTGCAATGAGAAATACATTTCTACCCAACATGCTGAGTTTGATGCCTGTAGGACTGCACTCAGAATATAGTAAAACAGAAAGTAGGCGACACCATATATGGTTGAGAAGGCACAATAAGAGCTGAGAATCTAGTGGAGATCAGTTAATTTGGACAAGGAGTGCCACCCAAGTGGGGTCATTTAACCCTAAGGTGTGTACAGTTTTCTTATTGGTAAAATTAATCAAATAATTATTAGATATTGTTTGCATAAGGTGCAAATGAATGTGATTCAGATGCCTGGTTTTTCTCACTTACTAATATTGCTAAGGTGGTCTGTGAATAGTCAATAGTTTACTTCCCTAATACTTCTAAGGCCATTATGTGATAACTAACAAATTCAGCCAACATGGTCTCTTTCCTTGAGAAAGGTACAAACTTGCATTCACACATCTATTCATTCTTCCCACAAACATGCAGTGGGGCTCTGTGAGTAAGGAACTATGCCAGGAACTGAGAATGACTGCAGGAAGCAGCTGTCACAGCATGCTGACCTCTGGCTGCCCATAAAAGGAGAAATGACATAAATCAAGTGGCTGTCTATTCTAGTTCTATAGTGGCAATAGCACTGCATTCAGAGCCAGACTGGCATGGAGCACAATCCAGGCTCAAACCCCAAAGACTTATCACATGTGTACCTTTGGATAAGTCACTAATTTCACTGAGTTTGGGTTCTCTTATCAGGAGAAAAAAAAGAAAAGTAATATCTACTTTGTAGAGATAATTAGATCATTAGGATTCAAGAATCTAGTAAAATGCCAAGGAGAATGCTCAAGTAGTTCTTATTTAAAACAGGACAATGAAGATAATGATGATGATGATGATGATAATGATGATGATCACAAGTCTTAAATGGGAAAGAACAATAATTATCAGACCTTTAAACAACTATAGATGATCACTGCCTTCCTCTGTATGTGAAGGATGTCAGAAATATCCTAGAACTAACCACCAATGGAAATATACCTCATCTTGAAACTGACCCTTTAGAAATTTATGACTTTGAATTAAGACCTTATACCCTATTTAAATTCAAAGAAGAAAGGACACCCATCGATGTTTTCAGTCATGAACATTTTTGAATGGACTATTTCATTATATCCTAAATGAAGGGCCCCCAATTGACAAGGTTTTCATTTGTAGATAAAAGGAAAGACATATCTAGAATATAAGTCATTATTATCATATGTATATGGGACCTATGTGCTCAGGGATATGAAGACCCAGTCTACGTGATCAAGGAAGGGGAAGAGGGAAGGAGAGATGATGGCAAGGAAGATGGGAATCTAAAAATAATGGCTAACACTTGACAAAAACTATTCTAAAAATCTTGCATGCATGTTTCATATGGTGCTTAAAATAATCTTATCAGGTAAGTACTATAAATAGTCTCAGTTTTCAACTGAGAAATTTGAAATGGAGAGATGTTAAATAATTTCCCCACATTGCACAAGTAATACAGATAGCAAAATCAAGATTCACATTCTGACAGCCTGAGTCTATCATTAACCATTCTGCCCCTCAACCTCCCCATGAAGCTTGCTGTCGCCCCACAGAAGCTCGCCACTGGACACCTGGCGAAACTCCCCCCTCCCTCCCTGCTCCTCTAAGCTCACAGCCACCCCGCCAAACACCCTGCCACTGCCGTTCAACAATCCCCAGTCCTACCCCTCTGCCAGCCCTGCCTCATGGTGAGCTGCTGGGGTGGGGAGGGGGGCAGCGGCACAGGGAGGGAGGCGGGGGGAGCAGGGAAGACAGAGAGGTGCTCCATGCACTTCATGGTGACCAGTCATCCATTCAATTGTGATGGCACCTAGCTCTTTAAATATATTAGAATATATAAATACACACACGTGCACACACACAAAACTAAAGGCCCAGTGCACAAAATTTGTGCATAGGGGGTCTCCTCAGCCAGCCTGCACTCTCTCCAATCCAGGACCCCTAGGGGAATGTCTGACTGCTGGTTTAGGCTCCATGCTGGGGATTGGGCCTAAACTGGAAGTCAGACATCCTTCTCACACTGCTGGCTCCTCATCACTAACCTTCCTTCCTGCCTGGTCACCCTAACTGTGCCCCCTGACAATCTAGTTGCCCCTAACTGACCCCCTGCTGGCCTGGTTGCCCCTAACTGCCCTCCCCTGCCAGCCTAGTCACCCCTCACTGCCCCTCCTGCCAGCCTAATTGCCCCCAACTTCCCCCTTCTGCTGGCCTGGCCACCCCCAACTGCCCCCCTGCCAACCTGGTTGCTCCTCATGGTCCCTCTACTGGCCTTATCACCCCATGCAGCCTGCTGTTCAGTCGTTTGGTCGTCCCTCACTAACCTCCCTGCCAGCTTAATCATAGACAGCCATCCTGTGAGGGTTAATTTGCATATTACCTCTTTATTATATAGGGGGGGAGAGAGAGAGAGAGAGAGATTATAAATGATTGGTTCACACAATTGTGGAGGCTTAGAAGCCCCATGATCTGCAAGCTAGAAGCCCAGAATAGTCAGTGGTATAGTTGCAGTCCAAACCCAAAGGTCTAAGAACCAGGACCACCAATGACTAAGAGCAGGCAAAGACGAATGTCCCAGCTTAAGCAGAGAGCAAATTCACCCTTCCTCTTCATTTTTGTCCTATTCGGGCACTCATTGCATTGGATGCTGCCCAGGTGCATCAGTGAGGCCCATCTGCTTCACTCAGTCTACCAATTCAAATGCTAATCTAGTCCTGAAACCCCCTCACAGACACATCCAGAAGTGCTTTACCTCCTGCAGGACATTTGGTCCTGTCCAAAGTGTCCATGGAGACATTTGGTCCATGCCAAATGGTGCTTGATATTTGGTCTTAACAAAAACATGCACTCTTAGAAAAATATCCCTGGGCTCAAATAGCCCATAATGTTTATTTGTATTTTGGGTTTACAGGATTAATACATACAAAATACCATCATGTTTTATTGTTCCAATAATATGCTGTGGCTATATTGTCAATAATAACCTTCTTTGCCTCTGTAACCTAATTGGTCATGGCACATGGGGATAGGTAGGTGGTCTGGGGTTCAAATCTTGCAGAAGGATAGAATCTAAATATCAGGGACCTTTTGGTATAGACCAAAATATGTGTTGGGCAGGATCAAATGTATGAAAATCATTTTGCCAGCTATCTGTATTTATCTTTTAGCCCAGTCAAGTTGGCACATAAAATGAATCATCACAGCCAAAATTCGAAAAGTTCTTTGTATGTGTAAGTCTACTCTCTGAGTCCATGAGAAGGCCCGTTTAGACACTGGGATCTTCATGGGAGTGAAACGCAAAGGGTGGTGAAGTAGAAACAAGACCAAGGGATTCTGTGTCCTGATATTTTTATGGAGAATGTCTGAAGAGAGTACAATAGGTGCTGACAGGCAGGTGAGGCATTTGAAAGCTTTTTTAAGAAAGACAGTGCTTACCTTTGAGCACAGCTGTTAAAAGGTAGTAAAGAGTGCCTTTTTGAGACAGGGTCCGTCATGGATACATAAAAAAACAGGGCTCCTTAATCCATCCACTTGGTTATAAATGGCATAGAGACAACACAACCTATCAATTTGCTTTCTGGCAGTAGGTGCAGCTTGTGTTTGTACTTGACTTTAGAAGCCTAAACCGCAGTAGAAATTTCTAAGAAGCAGGAATTTGGGGAAGTGGGTCGGGATGGAAGGAGAGGGACTATGTCAAATTTTCTTGGTTAAAAAACAGGGGAACTTGAGGCACAACTTGTAGTGTGAGAATTGAATCTTTTCTCCCTTATTATGACAGTTCTCAGGGGGCCTGCTTGAGTTAAAAGTAAAATGAATTCTTCACCCTGGAAATCAATATGTCCTTTGTAATTTTCTTGCTTTAGCTTGAGGCAATGTAGAAGGCTTATTATTAATGTTCCTCTTTACCTTATAGAAAACTCAACTGGCAGAGATAAGATGTTAGCACCCCTATTGAGGAGGATTGGAGAATGAAGGACAGAAATCAAAGAGTCTTTGTGTAGACTGAGGTTGCCTTTTCAATTTGTCACTGTTATGACTGTGGGAGAGGGGCCAGAATCAAGGCAAAGAATGGGGAAGCTGGTACTTCCAAAATGACTTCCAGACCTATCAAAACATCAAAGCCAAAATAGTCCCCCAGGAATGAACTTCAGGTGACAGTTTAAAAGAAGGTATATTAAGAAATGTTGTACTTCATAGTCACAAAATCTAAACTTCACAATATCCATAGTAGTCTATGTTTTTATGTGTTTTAACAGCTTATAGTGGCTCAAATAAAATTAAAAATATGTGAATATATATATATATATATATATACACACATATATATGTATATTCTAAAACAGTTCTTATTCATTGTCACTCTAGTCTTATCCAGCAATGAAATTTAGCAATTGGATTAGTTAGAGTTTCCCGGAGAAACAGAACCAATAAGAGATATATAATTTGTTATAAAGGATTGGCTCACACAATTGTGGAGGATGAGAAATCCCATGAAGTTTGAAGTTGTCACACAAATTAAAACAGAGAAAGAGCACTTTTACAATACTAGTCTTTATGGAAGTGTTTTTTGTTGTCACAAAATGTTTCCAACCATTGGAACACAAAAAGGCACTCAGCACTTTGGCCAGGTGGCCCAGTTGGCATCTTCCCATACACCAAAAGGTTACAGGTTTGATTTCTTGGCAACCAATTAATGTTTCTCTCACACCAATGCTTCTCTCTCTCTCTCTCTCTCTCTCTCTCTCTCTCTCTCTCTCTCTCTCAACATAAATAAAAATATAGGTTCAGTGAGGATTATTTTAAAAGGCAGATACCAATGAGGTATCACCTGTCAGAATGGCTACCATCAACAAATGGCAAGTGCTGGTGAGGATGTGGAGAAAGGGAACCCTAGCACACTGCTGTTGGAAATGCATACTGGTGCAGCAATTATGGAAAATAGTATGGAGTTCCCTCAAAAAGTTAAATATGGAACTGCCATTTGATCTGGTGATCCCACTTCTAGGGATATATTCTAAGAAACCAGAAATACCAATCAGAAAGAATATATGCACCCCTATGTTCATAGCAGTGCAATTTACCATAGTTAAGATCTGGAAACAGCCCAAGTGCCCATCAATAGATGAGTGGATAAAATAGCTGTGGTACATTTATAGTATGAAATACTATGTAGTAGTAAAAAAGAAGGATCCCTTACCATTTGAGACAGCATGGAGGGACCTGGACAGTATCATGCTAAGTGAAATAAGCCAGTTAGAGAAAGACAAGTATCATATGATCTCATTCTTATAAGGAATCTAATGAACAAAATAAACAGTCGAACAAAATAGATCCAGAGACAGAAGCATGGAATAGACTGTGGAATCTCAGAGGGAAAGTGGGGGAGGGTGGGTGGGTGGGAAGAGAGCAACTGAAGAACTTGAATGCATATATGCATAACCCATGGCCATAGACAATAGGGTGATGAAGGCCTTGGGCAGGGAGTGGGTACAGACTAAGGCGTCAATGAGGGAACAAGGAGGACATATGTAATACTTTCAACAATAAAGATTTTTAACAAATTAACTGCCACAATATTTTGAATCTACTCTAATGAAAGAGTAATATTGAAATTGATCATTTCTATGGGACACCTAAGCCACGCCCACCAGCCAATCAGAGTGGCTGTATGCAAATTAACTCAGCCAAGATGGAGGCCAGCAGCACAACCACAGAGGTGGGTACAGTGCAGGTGGCAAGGTGAGCAGGGTGTGTGGGGCAGGTGACCGGCCCAGGTGTGTGGGGTGAGCAGGGCGTGATGGGCGGGTGGGGTATGTGAGATGGGCGGGGTGTGATGGGCGGGTGACGGGTGGTGTGTGTGAGGTGGGCCAGGCATGATGGGTGGGTGTTGGACTGCAGGTTGGGGGAGTATAGGCCGGGCTGAGGGACCCCCCAAGTGCACAATATATTGTGCACCGGGCTCCTAGTTTAATTATAAAAGGTCCGCCACTTGCATCTATAGACACTTATGGCATACAAATGGTTAAAAAAGAAAGTTAAGAAAAGTAATAATTGAGCCCTGGCTGGTTTTGCTCAGTGGATAGAGTGTCAGCCTGCAAACTGAAGGATACCGGGTTTGATTCTGATCAGGGGCATAAGCCTGGGTGGCAGCCTCACTTGCCTGCAGAAGGCAGCTAATCAATGATTCTCTCTCATCATTGATGTTTCTATCTCTCTCTCCCTCTTCCTTCCTTGCTAAAATCAATAAAAAATATATTTTAAAATAATAACAATTGAAAAGCAGATAGATTAAAGCATAAAGGTCCTGAGAACCTGTAGTTAATAGGAAATCTACTCATAGAAAATCCCCCAGCTCTTTTTAAGTGTATATATAGCTCTGCATGAATCTCTTTCCGAGAGCAAGAGCACAGTGATACAGTGAGAATCAGCCTGATTTTAATCCTTTTTAATGCAGAGTAACATTACTAGTATATGGTTTTAAGCTCTTATAACCTTATGGATGCTTTCTGAAGTTTTTACATTAGAAAAAATCAGTCTATCAAACATCTGAACTTTGGTGAGTGATTTTGCTATTGGGAGCCTGCTGTTTTCACAGGAGTGAGGGAATAGATACTGCCTAGAGAGTAAGAGTGGAAGAGTTTAATTCTCTCCAAAGATCCCTCCATGCCCTCCGAAGTTGGCAGTGGGAGCTCCCAAATAGGTCCCTAACTCTAAGGCTAGAGATTATATAAGCCAAGCTATCAGGAGTACTTCTGGTCTAGTATATTTGGTGTTATTGTCCCCAAATACACACACACTGGTCAGAGTTTGTGTACTGACTTTTCATTCAGGAAATATGGTCACCATATGTTCTGATTTCTGTTTTATTAGTCCTATTTCTTCCTTCCCCCCTACACCCTTTTTTAACAGTTTATGGTTTCTTTTCATTGACAAATTGCCAACTCTTAATTTATAAAACAGACTAAGTGTAAAGTAACCATAGTGAGGAAACCAAAGCAAAGAAAAAATAAAGCAAAGAGAAATAATATATCAAAATATGTCCCATCACAAAGTTATGATGTTTTCAACCTCTGAATCCCTAGGACACGCAAAGGGAGTGATATCTACTCAGAGGGAAGCAAACTACCATGCTCTATGCTTTGTATCTGTGTGGTCTGGCTGGAGTAAGAGATAGTTGTGCAATTCACAAATAAGCCAACCGCCTAAAAGAAGTGCAAAGGTTATTAAGAACACATTTTCTTACAAAAAGAAAGCAGAAAAATCTTGAATTTTGAAAACCCAGGAAACTCCCAAGCCTGCACTAGCATCTATGTGTCTAAGCAGAATCTCACAAAGGTAGTAAGCAAGTACCCTTATTTGAGGTTCTTTCCATTCTTCAGCTTCCCATTACACTCAGAGCTCTCCCTCGGCTGCCCTTCTGTTAAGTCTAGTATCAGCTAGAGCCCTCACCCCCCGTCAAGGCCACTGACATGATTAAGGATTACAGATTCTCTATTCAAGATAAAGTATTTGCCTGTTCTGACTTGCTAAAATTTTATTTATTTGTCTAAATTTCACCAACACCCCCCCCCAATTGAGGAGAGACTTGATATTTAAAAAGAGATAGAGTGCTTCTCCTAGCCTAAAGAATTGGCTCTTATCCTCTAGCTTTCCAATGATATTAACTTAAATAAGACTATGTGCTGGAAAAGAGATGGCCAGAATAAGGATAAGGAGTCTAATTTGTAGAAGAAACCTTTGGCTGGTGTGCTTAGCATGGTTGGGCACTGGGCACCAGAGCCTGCTGGGGGAGGTAGTAATGCATCAACTCTCCGGGCAGAGGAATGGAGGGCAAGCCGTCCTCCATACTCTTCCAGACCACTTTCTACCCTCACTGTTGCTCTCCAGGCTCACAGGGTACTTTGATAACTATAGTCGCTTCCCAAGTAGCTTAATACAGGAGGTGGGGTCCCAAATAGGGACATAAGCACTGGAATGAATGCTTCCCTCTTGCAGCTTAATTTCTACCTCTAGTCCCATTGGCTGGTGTCAATCTATCTCTAAGAGTCTCCTGGTCTCAGAAAGTACAGCAAATCTTCAAATAATGTCATTCTGTTGAAACATTATTGTGAGAAAAAAAACTGATTTCCAGCCAGGGCCACTGTCTGTGCGGAGTTGGTATGTTCGCCCCGTGTCTTCGTGGGTTTTCTCCAAGTACTCCAGTTTCCTCCCCCATCCCAAAGACATGCACGTGAGGTGGATTGGTGTGTCTACGTTGTGCCATCTGGGTGAGTGTGGGTGGGTGTGAGTGCACCTGCAGTGGAAGTGATCGTGGAGAAGGGCCCATGATAAGAATAGAGCCACAGCTGTCTAATAAGTATTCACCTTACTAACTCTAGATAAGAGGTTTTCTTACAGACTCTGGGAAACTGGAAGATGAAACAAGGCTATAAAATGGTAAGATGCCTCCATGGATCCGCTACTCAGAAAGAAAATACATTTTGAGAACAAACCAAGGACAGGACACGCTCTGATTTGTTTGCGGTGCCTGACCCTGACCCCCTCCGGGAGTTTGCCTCAGGAATGCTGCCCATTCTCTGGTTCCAGTAGTAGGATGAGCTGTTTGTAACATCGTAGAAGATTAGCCACCTTGTTATTGGACTTTGAGCTTCTGAAGGCCGGATGCAGACCCTCCCCTCCCCTCTCCCTGTGACACTTGCAGCTCCCAGCTGCATGTAGTTATCTTCTCCCTTGTTCCTATATAATCAGCCAACTGGCGAAGGGGGTCAGAGCAAAATTCCCAGGGTGACCAACTGCTCTCCCCATACCACCAGCATTACTGGAATAAATGCTCATATATTATTCAAACCTGCCTCTGCTTAATTTGGCTCAAGTAGTGACAGGCGGCCTCGGGCCCATTGTTTCTGGTTTCAGAAGGACTTCCCGTTGAGGGTGGGTTCCTGCCTTGTGCCCTGAGCTGCCAGGATAGGCTCCAGCCACCCATGACACTGAACTTGAATAAGCGGTTGGAAAATAATTATCTTATTTGTTTTCATTAACCTTTCTTAAGTGTATGTATAGTTCACGTTTATTTCAGTGTTTCATATTACAGGTGTGTTGGGTCTTTATTTAGAAGTTTGGTGATATTTTTGTGACCAGAAATACACTGTAGGGAATTAACTCTTGTTTCTATAATTAGTCTATAGTAAAATTGACTTTATTGCACATTGTTTTGCTTAAAGTCGCAGTTTCCAAGAACCTATCACAATGTTAAGTGAGGACTTGCTATCCTGGTCATGCCAAGGTGGAGCTGCAGGAAGGAAGATGAGATCTGACTTCAATATATTCCCAAAGCCAGGATCCTCTAAAGAGGAGAAGTGTATTGATGAAGAGACACATTCGACCTCAAGAACACTTCCCTTCAAAAGTCAGCAAACTACTCAATCAACCTTTTCTAGTCTCTTCCTTCTTTGCTTTGCTCTTTATTCCTTTGACCCTCTAGGCTACTCACTATTCCCCCAATATGCCAAGAACATACATATTTCCATCCTTTCTTCATATTGTTCTTCCTGTCTAGAATTCCTTATGACTGACTATATCCAAGAAGTAAGGGAACGAGAGCTTTTGAGGAAAACTTTGATGGTGCCTAGTTCATATGAATGGAAGAAAAAGTGCCAGTGAGTGAAATGAGATGCAGACACAGAGTGAAGGTAAAATGTGGGAGGGGGGAATAGAGCTAATAAATTGGGGGCCTGTTGTTTTTAAAATGCCCATGAAACATTTCAGAAGAGAGCAATATGCAGCAAGTAATTCAGGCAGAAGTTGGGAATGGCATAGATACATGAGAATTATTAAAACATGGCAGATGAAGAGATTTCCAAAAGAGTAACAGTGGGTGAAAAAATAAATAAGAAGAATGAAACAGTGACTTGGTAAATATATAAAATTAGGGCACAAAAAAATGTAAGCAGTAAATGAGAGAGAGAGAGAGAGA
>PVJC01005804.1:10286-57616 GCA_004026665.1 Murina feae | reverse complement strand
CCCCCAACTGTCCTCCTCTGCAGGCCTGGGTCCCTCCCAACTGTCCTCCCCTGCAGGCCTGGGTCCCCCCAACTGCCCTCCCCTGCAGGCCTGGGTCCCTCCCAACTGCTCTCCCCTGCAGGCCTGGTCCCCCCAACTGCCCTCCCTTGCTGGCCATCTTGTGGTGGCCATCTTTGACCACATGGGAGCAGCCATCTTGTGATGGTCAATTTGCATAATACTCTTTTATTAGATAGGATGTCCCTCTCCCCATTGGCTCCTCCACCCCTCTCCCCTTTATCAAATGTTATTCAATTAATTTTCTGTCTCCCTCCCCTCTCTTCCTCAAGGATCCCATTCCCACATCTTACTGATGTTTTATTTTTGTTGTTGATTGATTTTCTATGTTGTTTTGGATAGTTTCCATTGATGTTCTTAAGTTTATAAGTCTCTTCTTTGCTGTTGATCTATAACCCCATTCAGTGTGCTTATCTCACACATTCAAGTCTCATCTCTAGAAATCTGATTTATTAATTTTCTATTTATATATATAAAAGGCTAATATGCAAAGTGTTCCCTTGGGAGTTCAACCTACTAGGTGTTTGATCGCTTGCTAAGATGTGCGCTGACCACCAGGGGCCGGTACGGAATGAAGGGAGGCCCCGGCCAGCAGCCAGCAGCCTCTAGGGATCCTACCCTTGCACGAATTTCATGCACTAAGCCTCTAGCTATATATATAAAAGACTATAATGCTAAGTGTCCATCCGACCAGTCGCTATGATATTCACTGACCACCAGGAGGCAGATGCTCAATGCAAGAGCTGCCAAGTTGCAGTGACTGGGCAGTGGCAGTTCTCGGGTGACACGACCCAAAACCAGAGAGGAGGGAGCCTGATTCCTCGTGAGGCCACATGATTCCACCTTCGGCTGTGGGTTATGGTTGCTGAGGCACTGTCGGCCTCAAATCTGGGTTACCGCACACTTGCATTTGCGTTCCACACCCTGTGTGACAGCCACTTTGCAGAGTGCCCTTTTGCACCCTGGGACCTCTCGGGGATGTCGGAGAACCGGTTTTGGCCTGATTCCCACAGGCCAGGCCGAGGACCCACCTGCCGAAGGGACTTGCTCACTCATCAGATGCCTTTTGAGCTACGACCCACAACAGGTGCAGCCGGCTGGGGAGGGACCATGGGAGGTTGGCTCCAGGGCACGTCCTGCCCCGCTGGCCACCTTCTAATTAATTTCCTTTCAATGTACATGAGTCTGTGCACGGGGTTCTAGTATCATCTAAAGCTCTCTTTATGGTTTAAACACATGCAACACAGTTCTGTTTTACTGTTTGATTTCCCAACTCCCATTTCTACATTAGCTCTGAATCAGTTGCAATTGGTTGATTTTTTCTCATTAAAGGTTCTATTTCCCTGCTTCTTTGCATGACTATTTTTTTCCTAAATGCACGGGACATGTTTATGCTCAGAGGTATTTGTTTTTTATCTGAAATGTAAGTATAGCTGGGAGACCTGAATTTCCTCTGCCAGCCCTTCCTGCAAGCTCTGTCCCCTGTCCTTCCGGGATCTGCTCTGTTCCCACTCAGGACACCCTCCAGCCCTGCCTGGGCTCTCGCTCCTGAGCGCCCCACACGGCGCAGCGGGAGCTGGTGCAGAGTGGGCTCTTGCCTTGTTTCCCGTCTTTCAGGGTCGCTGCCCTGGGTTGTCTGATATTCATTATATTGGACCCCAGTTTTTCACATGCTTCATCCTTGCTTGTTTGTTTCACCCAGGAGGGTGAACCCCGCCCTGTCCCTTACCGAGGGTGGAGGGGTCCATCTCCGAGGTTCTCGATTGAACCAGGGGCCCAGCTGGTGCTGATGGGCCGCGGCTGTGCTCTGCACCTTCCCGGGGTCTGGGCTTGCTCCCGAGTTCCCTGAAACCACCCCGGGAGGAGGGGTGCTCTGGGTCCTGGCCCCGAGTTGCAGTTGTGAGGAGCATCGCCTGTAGGAACTCCCGCCGACAGGGAGTGGGGATGGGAAGGTCGACACAACTCGCATTACAGTCCTTTCAGCCTTTGGACCAAAAGGTAGTTTGGCCGCGGTAGTTCAGCGCTCAGACGATGGTGTGGGGATCGTTTGGGGGTAGAACCGGCAAGGAAAGACGGCGAGTCACTGTGGGCAAAGCAGATCATTGCGATCTGGAGGACTTGAGTCGCTTTTCCACGGCCGATAACCAAGTGTCTTCCCAGGGGGGCCTCTGGCGTCCCAATACGGACTTCCTGTCTTTGCTCTCTCTTGCTCCAGCCGTGTGCCGCTACCCCCTGGGCATGTCGGGAGGCCACATTCCGGATGAGGACATCACAGCCTCCAGCCAATGGTCAGAGTCCACCGCGGCCAGATACGGACGGTGAGGGCGGGCCCCAAGGTGGGGACCGGGCAACAGCTCCGAGTGGGACAGCTTCCTGGACAGGCTGGTGCTTGGTGGGAGTGTGGGAGTGGGAGGACATCGCGGGCCTGCCCTGGGCTGTGTGTTCTCAGGGAGAGTTGGGGCTCGACCGCAGGTGCAGGTCTGGCGGCATCTTGCCTGCAGAGGCCAGGCCACGCTACAGCAGGGCTCCCGGATGCAGTGGGCTGGCCCCGCCCTCTCTCCGGGAGGTGCTGGAGGGTGGCTGGGCGGCAGAAGCGGGGGTGCAGGTTAGCGAGGACCCATGCTCGGAGGTGGTCCTCGCGGGGCCTGCTCTGTGAGCACCCTGCTCTCAAGGATGCGCTGGGACCGGGTCGTCCGCAGGAACAGACTCCTTGTCAGAAGCCCCTCTGCTTGTTAGGGCCGAACCCGCCCTCTTCGAGCTGAGCCTTTGGTGTGAAGTGTGGATTTCTGTTAAACTGGCATTACCCATAAGAAGAGCAACCTCCATAAATCCCACTCGTGCGTCCAAGACGAGAGGGGTGGTGGGGGGGCCGGACAGGGTCAGCCACACCGTGAGCAAAGGCACGTGCCAGGGAAGAGGGAGGGTGTATGAGGGTCCCCGAACGAACCGGGTACCCAGTTCCCCGTTCTGCTCCTGGCAGCGCAGCCTGGAGCTAAGAGCCAGATAATTCCAGGTTCCCTCTCCCCTCACTCCCACCATGTTTCCACCTGCTGGGCGACCACGCCCCTCCTGCTGGCTACGCTGCCCACACTCAGGCCTTCCCCGGGCATCCAGGCGAGCGTCAGGGGAGGCAGGTGCAGTGACTGTGGGGGAGGCTTCACGGCGCGTCCATTGAGGTCTCCGCATCTGGAATCAGGCTCCCTGTGACCTGAAGGCCTCAGCTCCCGGTGGTGACTGTACTCTGGGTCCCTGGTGCCAGGAGAGGGGCCTGACCACGCGAGGCATGCGGTGCAGCCACCGCGAGGGAGCACTCCCTGGTCCTGTGCCAGGCTGGGCAGCCGATGGCTGCGCGGGGAGCGGAGCCCGGGGGTCACGGATCCCCGTCTCCCCCTTGTGTCTCAGGCTGGACTCGGAGGAAGGGGACGGGGCCTGGTGTCCCGAGATCCCGGTGGAGCCCGACGAGCTGAAGGAGTTCCTGCAGATCGATCTGCACTCCCTGCACTTCATCACGCTGGTGGGGACGCAGGGCCGCCACGCCGGGGGCCACGGCATTGAGTTCGCCCCCATGTACAGGCTCCACTACAGCCGGGACGGCGCACGCTGGATCTCCTGGCGGAACCGGCACGGGAAGCAGGTGGGAGGCGAGACGTCCAGCCCCGGGGGGAGACTCGGGGGAGGAAGGGTCAGCAGAGCGGCACAGCCACCCCCACTCTCTGCTCAGGTGCTGGACGGAAGCAGTAACCCCTACGACATCTTCCTGAAGGACCTGGAGCCGCCCATCGTGGCCAGATTCGTGCGCTTCATCCCGGTCACCGACCACTCCATGAACGTGTGCATGAGGGTGGAGCTCTACGGCTGCGTCTGGCTGGGTAGGTCTCCGAGCCGCGCTGCAGAGAGCCAGGTGCAGCGCTTCCCTCTCGGCCCAGGAGAGAGGAGCATCGCTCACCCAGGGGCTGGTCCCCATCCCGGGAGGGCGTTCCCAGCGCGGCGTCCCGTCAGTCATCCCTGGCTGCTCTGTGCCCAGGTCGGGGCCTGGTGGGCCGCAGCGCAGGGGCCGCTGGGAGCCTCCGGGATGGTGGGCTCCGGCGCTGACGTCCGTTCCCCTCGCAGACGGCTTGGTGTCCTACAATGCTCCGGCCGGACAGCAGTTCGTGCTCCCGGGAGGCGCCGTTGTCTACCTGAACGATTCTGTCTACGATGGAGCCATCGGGTACAGGTAATTCCGGGAGACGTGGGTTCTCAGAGCGGGAACATGGCCACTAAAAGAACCCTGTTTTATCATGACTTGGCATCCATAGCCAATCAAGCCATCAATCAACCCCAGTGTTCCTTCAGAGCCTGTCCTGGGCATTGCGGGATAATCTCGATGAAGCAGACGGGGAGTTTACTCCCGGGAAGTGGGGCCTCCTGGGGGGATGGGGAATGACAGGGAGCGGGACATAGGGTCTGACTCACGAATGGCAGCCGTGCATGGGCCTCAGGGATGGAAAGCATCCGTTTGATAAACTGCACAGGTTAAGAATTCAGGCAGGATGACCCCATAACTACATGTGCTTCAGAAGGTGTGAAAGGACGGGGCCAGTAGCAAAGGCTTAGGGTAGACAAGGAGGATTTCGAGGACAAGCTGGTCCTTGGAGCAGGGGTGGGGGGTGAGGGGAAGAGAGGTGAGGACAGGACGCCTGGCCCAGGAGCAGGAGCAGTGACGGCCTGAAGTGGACCTGTGAGGCCCTGCAGGAATTAGGGTTGGATAAGACCTGTCCCCACCCGTCCCAGGTGGCGCCACACCTGGCCATGCGCCCACCCACTTCAACACCTTACCTCGCTCAGCTCAGTCTTGATCGACAGAAGTGGAGCCTGGCGGAGTCAGCCCACCGCGAGGGCCAGACTGGAGCTCCGCGGTCGGTGACTCAGGAGCATGGCGGTCCAGGGCCCGCGGCCCTGAGGAGAAAGCAGGCGGCTGTCCCTGCCGCCCTGACCACAGCCGCCCTGCTCTGTCACTTCCTTCCCATGCGCTTGGCCCCGTCCTCCGCTGCCTTGTCAGGTGCATCATCCCTCGGCCACACCCCAGGGGCCTGTCCCCGGGGCCCAGAGGAAACCTAGGCTCAAGTCCAGCGTGCTGGTCACTGGGGCCTGCCAGGCACGGTGGGCATCCGCACCAGGCAGCATCGGTCCTGAGGCTCACAGCAGGAATGGGGCTGAAATAGGGGTCAGTGGCCACACGTGTGAGTGAGCTGTGTCCCGAGCGACCTGGCGCAGAGGAGGGGGACGCAGAGGAGCCCAGCACGAGGGCAGACCCTGGCCCACGTAGCGAGGTTCCCTCGCTTTGCTCCGAGGCTTATGTGATTAAAATGGATGGGGAAGTGCCCGTGGAGGGAGAGCGCTGCGCGTGCACGGAGGGCCAGCCAACACCTGGCGGGATGGACAGATGGCCCCAGAGGGTGTGGGGCCGCCAGGCAGGGGCTGGGGAAACGGTGTTGGAGGCAGTGGGGCAGCGTGTGGACAGGACCTCAGCCTCCGCTTTAGGGGAGCAGCAGTTCAGTTCCCCGAAGCCGCAGTGCGAAGCAGAGTGAGGCAGATTCTGTCATAATTTGAAGGAACATGAATGCCAGGGCCAGGAGAGGGTGGGGGAGAATGAAGTCCCTGGCCACATGGTGACTGTGGGGGATGAGGAGGGCCGTCCACGCAGAGAAGGAGACTAGAGGCTGACACGTGTGTGAGGACATGGGTGGCGCAGATGCCATGTGGCTGCGCAGGACACAAGCCCACAGTGCGGAATCTTGGGAAACTGCCGAGCAGCAGGCTCCTGGCAGCTCTGCCCTCAGAGCGGCCTTGTTTGGAGGGGGAAAGGCCGCCGGACTCAGAACAACGGAGGCAGTCCCAGACCCTCGTGCCTCTCACTCTGTGGGTCTCATTGTCTATGAATTTGATTAAAATGAAATATAAATGAGTGCTTAAACGTGGCAGGTTTTTAATTCTTAAATTACAGTTGACTTTCAGTATTATTTGGTGTTGTTTTCGGGTGTACAGCATAGTACTTAGACAGTTCTGTCATTTACCCAGCGGCACCGCAAGAAGTGCAGTCCCCCCGGCACCTCACTGGCCTGGACGGCCGCCTCGCGCTGCTCCGTCCCTCCGCCTCTTTCACGGACAGGGAGGGGGGGAGCGGGGGAAAGGCCAGTTGCCTCCTGCGCTGTGGTTCGGTGTCGATGGTTGTTGGGGTGTGGGCTGGCTTACTGGAACTGACTCGCTGAGCAACGGGTTTCCAACCTGCTCGGGGGCCAGCACAGGGGACGGGCAGGCTGCTGTTCACTCCGTGTGCGTTCCTTCACTCGCTCGCTCCTGGATTCGTTCATCAAACGCCTTCGATAACATTGAGTCATTATAAAAAGACTTGTTAGGTCCAGTGTGTAAGAACAGGTGAGGGCACAAGAGAGAATAGAAAGTGATAAAATATTGTTTAAGAGCTTTGCTACTGAAGGAGGAATCAAAACCAAATGTTTTGTAAAATTCGTCGACATGAAGCCTAATTCTGCACCGATGCAGGATGAGTGAGTCAACACTGTAAGATCTATCAGATTTTTCATAAAACTACAGCCTCCGGGGTCATCAGCTTTTCCAGAACCCGGTGCAGCCGGGTGAGAGCTCCTCCGTGAGCATGCACTAACTCAGGTTCTGTCTCCCGCTCTTGCCCTCGGCCGGCAGCATGACCGAAGGGCTTGGCCAGCTGACGGATGGGGTGTCCGGCCTGGACGACTTCACCCAGACCCACGAGTACCACGTGTGGCCTGGCTACGACTACGTGGGCTGGAGGAACGAGAGTGCCGCCAACGGCTACATCGAGATTGTGTTTGAGTTTGACCGCGTCAGGAACTTCACCACCATGAAGGTCAGCGGGCCCAGCGCCCTGTGCGTGGTGGGGGCGGGTGGCCCTGGGCGGGGCTGCAGAACATGCTCCTGACCGTCTATGTGCGGCCCCAGTTCCCCAGCCTGTCTGGCCGTTTCCTCATTGTAAACAAGGCAGTCGGACGAGGCCGCTGTCCCTCGTTACGTGTGGTGCCAGCGTGGCGCCCCCGCATCCATCAGCACAGTGGGCGGTCTCCAGGCCCGCCATGCCTGTAGGCGCACGAACATGGTTGACCTCCTTGAATTAGCAGAGGAAAACAATAAACTCCAGGGCCAAGAATTACTCCTCCTGGAACACACAGTTGTACAACCTGATTTTAATGTCTTTTTAAGGAGGGAGGGTCCCACAGAGGCACAAGTGCCAGGCTGAGGAGGCGACCCCGTGCCAGGGGGTACCTGACGGTCCCACCCAGGAGGGGGCTCCACACTGTGCTCTCCCCGCCGAGATGGTGGGCTCTGCCTTCGCCAGCTGTTCACAGGCAGGGGTGTGTCTGTTCTCGGACGGACCCCGGGCTTTCCTGTCGGCTCTGTCCCTGCATGCAGCATACGACAGCTCAGGCACCTCTGTGAGTAGCCAGGTTACCACCCCGGTTGCCTGCACAGCCGTCTCTAGGTCTAAATGTCCTGCCACGCTGGTGCAGGAGGCGAGCTCGAGGGCAGGAATCGGACCCTGGCAGAGAGCACCTCTCGCGGTCACAGCCTCCGCAGGCAAGCGGCCGCGGGCCTCCCTCTGGGCCGGACCACTCGCCCGCAATGGCAGGCTTCAGTCTTCCTCTGTAGGGACTCGGGGACTCTGCCCAAGGATGGGGTCACCTCCGCCCGCCACGAGGCCTAGGATACAGAGCACATCCATTTCCATGTGCGGCCACGGCCAGCACGAGAGTCACGGCTGGCCCCTCCCCGCCAGGTGCACTGCAACAACATGTTCGAGAAGGGCGTGAAGACCTTCAGGGAGGTGCAGTGCTACTTCCGCGCCGAGGCCGGCGAGTGGGAGCCGGACGCCGTGTCCTTCCCGCTGGTGCTGGACGACGTGAACCCCAGCGCCCGCTTCGTCACCGTGCCCCTGCGGCACCGCATGGCCAGCGCCCTCAAGTGCCAGTACCACTTTGCCGACACCTGGATGATGTTCAGCGAGATCACCTTCCAGTCAGGTTGGGACTGGGCCCCGGGGCGGGTGGGGTGCGGGAGCTCCCCCGCCGGGGGCTTCCCACGGCACGGTGGCGACCGCGCCCCTGGCTGCCCCGGAGGAGGGCCGGGGCCGGGGCTGTAGGGACAGGACATGTGCTGGCTCTCACCTGTTTGTCTAAGAGACAGGAATGAGGATTGAGAAGTGAGAGCACGGTGTGGCAGACGCTTCTGAAATAAGCCCACCGGCGGGAGCCCCCTCATCACTGTTCAAACATCGAGAGGAAGTTCTCTGAAAGCGCAGGAGGAAGCACAGGGAGCATCGTCCCTCCCCTCACCGATCGCCTCGCCTGCTGGCTCCATTCTCCCCTTCGCTAAGTATCTTAGGGCAAGTCTAGGGCAATCCTTGATTCCATTACTAAAAATGTTCGGATGCTGCTAAGAAAATAGCATCCTCTGTGCATGCATGACGCCATCGTAACACCTACCAACACTGACTAACAAGCAGGGTCACGCCTGCACGCCCTGCGCGGCCGCCCATTCCTGCTGCCTCGTGATGTCTTGCTGTGCTCGGCTGATTGGACAGGCCTCTGGGCAGTTTCTTTTATTGCATCCCCACCGTCTCTTTAATGGGAAATGGTCCTTTTTAAAAAACTGCAATCTGGATTGGCTGGCGGCTAACCCCTCAGACGGAGGGTGTGTCTAAGGCTGATCTCAGTTCTGGTTCCGTATTTATTTTTGTCAATGGCTTTTCCTAGATGGTGCTTCGAGCTCTTTTAATTTATTTTTTACTTTTATTTTTTTGGGGGGAACTGATTGTTTTATTTATTTTTATTTAAAAAATATTTTTATTGATTTCAGAGAGGAAGGGAGAGGGAGAGCAGGAGAGAGAGAGAGAGAGATAGAAACATCAATGATGGGAGACAATCACTGATTGGCTGCTTCCTGCACGCCCCCTAATGGGGATTGAGCCCACAACCTGGGCATGTGCCCTGACCAGAACTGAACCCGGGACCCTTCAGTCCACAGGCCAACGCTCCATCCACTGAGCCAAACCAGCCAGGGCTGATTATTTTGTTAGGGAAACTTTTGCCCAATTAATCTGCCAGAGCTTTCACCCCTCCCGCTGAAGAAATAATTTTTAAAGGGACAAGCAGTAGATTTATATAGATTTTTAGTCTTTTGCTAGTTTCTTTACTAAAGGCTGTTTGTGAGTAACCCTGGGATTGTGTAAAACTTTCTCATGGGTCAGGAAGTCGATAGATTTAACCTCAGGGATGTGTTCAGTGCTTTATGTCGAACCTCACCTGGGTGGGGTGCTAGGGGCACTCTCGGGCAAGGAGAGGGATCTCCGTGGTTAGGGGGCCCTCACGAACCTGCACCTCCATGATGCCAGCGCCGCGTCTTCTGTTCGTGCCCAGGAAGCAGGGTGCACGCCTGGTTTCCCTCCTTGGCAGCTGTCGGAGGGGAGTCGGTGCCCTCACAACTCCAAGGACGTCTAATGAGCGTTTGCTCTCCGTCCTCGTTTTGTTTTGGGGTCATTGCGCACACATTTCATTGCTTTTTAGAAATTCACTGTGTTGAGTCAAATGCTTCTTTCTGAAGCTCAGACTGCCCTGCAGTGAGCACACACCCTGGAGCAGCTCTGTGTCCGGACCGACCCCACAGCCCCTGGTAACTCTAGTTTTAGGAGGGACAGGTGCCTCAAGCCCATTTTGAGCATTTATTGCCCCAGAGTGGGACCAACCATCTCCTCGGCAATCTCGGTTGCTGATGGTGGGAATGATGTCCGGAGGTCACAGCGGGGTCGCAGGACTGTGCCAGGTCTGGAGAAGCTAAAAGGCATTGAGGACGCTGTCAAATTGGGACCAACATCAGCGGTCAGAGGAGAGAAGGGCCGCAGGCAGTCGATTGCCTGGACGCTGCCCGAGGACGGAGCCTTTGCGGGGCCTGGAGGACGCGTGTCGGCCGGAAGCAGCAGGAGAGGAGGAGAGACTAGCTCCAGGGTGAGCTGAGGACCCACACTTCCTGAGCTGATTTTTTAAAAGAAGAAAACTTCCAGACGCTTCGCTCGCTAGGACGTACTGATATGGAGAGGGAGCACATGCTTAGCAAACCAGGTGTGTGCCTCGCTGCTCTGCGGCCCAGGCTTTGTCTAGAAGACATGGACTGGCACCCATGTGAAGTGTTTACGAAGAGCGGACGGATCGATGTTCCAACACACTTACGTGTGGGAACGGGACCGCGGATTTCCGTCCACGCGCAGGGTGTGCACAGCGGCTGGTGCCACGGCACAGCTAGTGGCAGCCGGGACGGTGTCTGACTCCTGAGCCTCCTGAGCTCTGGGTTCCACGTCACGATAATACTCGTGCTCACTGGACCCTGAGGACCCAGTTCCGAGACGTCCTGAGGGCCCGCCGCCTCCCGCACGTGGAAAGCATGCTGCGAGGGGGCGCCGAGGGTGTGGCGAGAACGTTTGTGGGACCGAAGTGCAGGTCTAGTGCTTGACCGCCTCAACCAGACACCCCAGAGGACAACTTTCGTTGCCCATGTCCGTCTGGTGAATACGGGGTCCAGTCCTGAAGCTGCAGCCTCCCAGAGAGAGCATGCGGTGCCGTCCTCTGTCCGCAGGACGAGGCTCGGTCACAATTCCAGGGCCAGGCCATGCGGAGGGTGAGAGTCCCTTTGTCACACAGTTGGATTTCCTGCAGGGAAAGAGGCCCTTGGCATGCGCAGGGCCACGTACCCGTGTTCCTGCGCATTGTCTGACTTGGGGTCTTACTTCCTATGTGTGCTTTATGATAATATGTAGTCACGGCTCTCCACCTCTCCCTCCCTCCTTCCCTCATCCCCTCCTCCCCTCCCTCCCTCCCTCTCTCCCTCCTTCTTTCCCTCCCTCCCTTCCTTCCTTTCTTTTCTTCTTAATCCTCACCCAAAGATTTCCCCCCCATTAAATTTTGGAGAGAGTGGGAGGGGGAGAGATACAGAGAGAAACATCAATGTGAGAGAGACACGATTGGCTGCCTCTCACATGTGCCCCAGCTGGGGCTGGGGATGGAGCCTGCAGCCAGGTACGTGCCCTTGACCAGAACTGAACCCATGACCCTTCAATCCGTGGGCTGGCACGTCACTGCTTCTTTCTTTTTTATACCACGGCACCTCGTATATAGTAACTTAAACAGAAGTTTGGAAACAGATGAATGGTGACACTTGTGTTTAATGTATGACATGATTTCGTGTTTAAGAAAGGTGAGTGGCAGGATGCGAAGTTGTTTTCACGCTGGGCTGGTCCGGGCTGCCCTCTGCAAGACTCTGCCAGCTTCTCACCCACAGCTCTGACTCAGCCTGTCTTCAACAGATGCTGCCATGTACAACACCTCGGGGGCCCTGCCCGCCTCGCCCGGGGCACCCACCACCTATGGTGAGTCCGCCTTCCACAAACGAGGTGAAGGGAGCTCCTGGGGGGCGGACACTGCACCTGCTGTCTGTGTGGGAGCTGGTGCAGGTGGCTCTGCCTGGAGACTGTGCCCCCCACAGGTAGGCCCAGCCTCCACTCCTCCCTGCTGGGCATGTGCTCACTGGAGGTGGAGGTGCCCTGCTTCCCATGGCTTCGTGAGAGCGGGGAAAACAGGGGGAAAGCAGGGGATACATTTCTACCCGCGACCCCTGGGGTGTCCATGGTTGGGTGGGACGCTGAGAGCAGCACCAATCTCTCTAATCAGAGATAAATATGCAGACATGTGTCCGTAGCTTTGGACACTCACTGGCCATGGGAGCCAGCTTCCTGGGAAATGCGTGACCCTGTGTCTCAAAGACGAGCCTCGGCGAGCTGTCACATCTCAGAGAGCGCGGACCGGGACCCTCACCTGTTCCTCTTGAGGTGTGACCAGGGGCCCGTAGACCCTGGCCGTGGTGATGCAGGAGCGACATTGGGGAAAGTTGGAAGCTGCCCGTGATCTAGTCTGACACGGGAGGATGAGGCGGCGAGAGGACTGAGGAGGGGCAGGTGTCCAGGTGGCACCGCAGTACTTATCCTGAGGGGCCTTGTCGCCGATCCAGGCCCCTTCTCCTCCTGTCCCACGAGATGACAGCGTCTCTCTTCCTGGTTGCAGACCCCATGCTGAAAGTCGACGACAGCAACACCCGGATCCTGATTGGATGCCTGGTGGCCATCATCTTCATCCTCCTGGCCGTCATCGTCACCATCCTCTGGAGGCAGTTCTGGCAGAAGATGCTGGAGAAGGTGAGGAGGCGCCAGGCCGCTGCTGTCCCGGGACCCGAGGGTGCACTGTGAGGGCTCGCTCCAGTGGGGAGCTCGCCCAGGCCCGGCAAGTGCAGGGCGAACAGGCTGGTGGCTGAAGGAGCAGAAGAGAGCGGGCCAGGCCCACGTTCTCATTTTCGGACAGGAGACTTCGGGACCTCCCCGGAGAAGTCCTCCCAATTGAGATCTCAACTCAGGCCTCGCCTGGGCGATGCTGATCCCCTGGGTGGGGAGGGAGGTGCAGGCATGTGCATTTAAAACACATTAACAGGAGGCTTGGCCGGCGGGGCTCAGTGGTTGAGCATTGACCCATGCACCAGGAGGTCACGGTCCGACTCCTGGTCAGGGCACAGGCCTGGGTTGCAGGTGCCATCCCCCGTGTGGGGCGTGCAGGAGGCAGCTGCTGAATGATTCTCTCTCATCATTGATGTTTCTATCTCCCTCTCCCTCTCCTTTCCTCTCTGAAATCAATAAAAAAATATTTATTTATTAAAAAAAATTAACAAGAGCCTAGCTGGTGTGCTCAGTGGTTGAGCATCGACCCATGCACCAGGAGGTCACAGTTAGATTCCCTGTCAGGGCGCATGCCCAGGTTGCGGGCCCCACCCCCAGTCGGAGGTGTGCAGAAGGCAGCCAATCAAGGTTGCTCTTCCGTGGATGTTTCTATTTCTCTCTGCATCTCTCTTCCCCTCGCTCTTAAAACACAACTAAAATAATTAACAAGTGATTCTGATGGACAACTGATACCAACCTAAAATCTCTGACAACACGGCTCCTCTTCTCCACTGTTTGCTGTTTATTTGCGTGTGTGTGTGTGTGTGTGTGTGTGTGTGTGAAAAACACCCAGCCTCACTGATATCCAAGCCAGTTTCTCACCATTCCGTTCCTACTTCTCTGCAAGCTTAAAGTTACCAGTGTCCATCCCTGTGCCCTCCTCAGAGCTTCCTGTCCAGCCAACGTACCTTAACAGTTGTTGTGTCTGCAAGGACGTCAGTTGGCCCTCACCGAGGGATGGTGAGCTGGGCAGAGTTGCGCCCGACGGCCTTTCTCCTGAGAACACGTGGTGTGCTCGCGTCACACGCCTCCCTCCTCTCTCTATGTCCTTTCAGTCGTTGGTCTTGAAATACATTGTCATTTTCTTCTGAAACGTGCTCGGGCACCGCAGGGGGACCAGCTATGACGCGCTTGCTTCCTTGGACCAGAGACTCAGTGCCTCGGGCTCTTCCGGGGAGTCAGGGTTTCAGCCTTCGGCCATGGGCAGCGAGCTCCCGTGGGCGTGGGCTGTGGGGGCTGGCACTGCCTGTGAGGGGGGCAGGCCGGGCAGAGCCTGGGAGGTCTCCAGGAGACCAGCCCCCGGGGAGGGGTGGGCGGGAGAGCCGGAGGACGGACGGCATCACGGGGCTCCAGGCTGAGTTGCTCCACAGTCAGTTTCTGAGATGACCGAGGTCCGTGTTGGGGTTTCGGCCCCAGCCCTTCACAGAAGGCAGGCCTGGGCTTCCTGGGACTTAGGCCGTGCCCTCCGCCGGAAAGCGCTTTCCCTGGACTAAGGCTGTCACCACCGAGAGCGACTAGAGGCTGACGGGAGGCGCCTGCTGTCCAGGGAGAGGGCAGCCCAGGGGCGGAGGTGGAGGCGGAGGCACTGGCACTGGTGCTGTGGGCTGAGGCTTGCTGGGCAGTTGGAACTGCTGTGTTCTGATCACACAGGCGGTGGGACCGAGGGGCGGGTCTGTGTCCCCCACTCCAGTGCTGTCTGTCTGTCTGTCTGTCTCTCTCTCTCTCTCTCTCTCTCTCTCTGAGCCATGCTTCAGCCCTTTCCCTGGGCCTAGCTCCTGAAACCTCTGCGCTGGGCCCGAGAGGATGCTGGCTGGACTCCAGGTACAAAGGAGAGGAAACGTCTGCCTGGACTGTCTATCTTGGTCCTTGGAAGTTCTTTCTCCCCCGGACCCTGAGCAAGGTCCCCGCAGAGGCCCTGTGGCTCCGAGCGCTGGGGGTGGACGCGGGGAGGCCCATTCCCGGCGTCTCTCAGCTTCAGCTCAGGCTGTCGTTCCTGTGGGCTCCTGGCACGATGTGCGCGGGTCTTTCTTGGGGAGGGTCAGCCGTACGCATTGAGCCCCCAGTGTGCGGGGCTCCGGCGCAGGTTTGGGGATTTTACTGCCACAGGGACCTTCGGGCTGGCGGGCAAGCAGGCGTCTGTTTCTCATCGACACCACAGTGTGGGGTGAGGGACCAAACAGCCAGGTTCAGCTGCTGGCATCTTTCTGAAGGAGCAGCAGGTCACACTAGACAGGACGACAAAGAGTTAGTTGCTGTGATCCCGAAGCAGGTGTGATTCACCTGGGCACCCAGACCATTCGTAGCCATTGCACTGCTGGCTAGTGAGACTGTGGGCGAGAGGGACTTGGTGAGCCGAGGGCGCACTGCGCTGTGGCTTGGCAAGGGGCAGCCAGCCAAGGCCACTGCTGCCGAGGACACTGAACGCTGGGACTGAGAGCTCAAGGGGGATGGACAGGCTCCCAGCGGGTCAGGGCCTCAGGGGACGTGAAGTGAGGCCTGTGCAACCAGCCGGCACCGACTCGCACAACTGCAGTCCCAGAGCTCGCAGGGTCCATGGGGGGGAGCGGGGAGAGGAGCCAGGAGGCCCCCGTGCAGCGAGCCCTCCCCTCCTCCCTGCCAGGCCTCCCGGCGGATGCTGGACGATGAGATGACCGTCAGCCTGTCCCTGCCCAGCGAGTCCAGCATGTTCCACAACAACCATTCCTCACCGCCCAGTGAGCACGGCTCCAGCTCCACCTACGACCGCATCTTCCCGCTGCGGCCGGACTACCAGGAGCCCTCCAGGCTGATCCGCAAGCTCCCGGAGTTCGCTCCCGGGGAGGAGGCACCCGGTGAGGCTCAAAGAGCAGCAGAGAGCTGGGGACAGCCTTGGGTGGGAGGGTGAGGGTGAGAGGGTGGGAGGGTGAGAGGGTGGGAGGGTGAGAGGGTGAGAGGGTGAGGGTGAGAGGGTGGGAGGGTGAGAGGGTGGGAGGGTGGGCCTGCCACCGGCTGGTCAGCAGGAGGGGCCCTCGCCCCCACCCAGCGCTGCTCCTCTGCTCCTGTGTTTCAGGAAGTGGCTGTGGAGCCACTCAGAGGGGCTGCTGGGCCCGCCAGGGGCAGGGACGGTGCTCAGGGGAGGGGAGGGCAGGCGACAGACGCTGTGGGAAGAGAGGAAGCTGCCCGCCTTAGACTCAGGGCTGCGCTAGGGGTCCCTGGCCTGGGAGGGCAGACAGGCTGCAGGAAAGGGGGGAATGAAGGGAGTTCCCAGGCTGGAGGAGCGTAGCCGGTTTCTGAACTCCGAAAACACCCCTCGCATTTCAATGTTTTCTTTCAAGTCAGGGAGTGTCTTAAACTAGAGCTTGTAAATTTAACCAGAAAGTGTTTCACTACCTAAACTAGGTCATTAAGCCAGTGGTGGTGCCTCACAATGAAGGAATATGCTCTAGAGAGAGCTCCAGCCACAACCTCCGCCTCACAGGCCACAGCCGTGGGCGTAGTGTCCCCAAGGTCACCCAAGGACAGGCTCGAGGTCCTGTGGTCTGAGAAAGGAGAGGCGCGATGGTGGCCGCTCTGAAGCCACGGGGAAGCCTCTGGGAGCCCAGCATGGGGGTGTGGGGGGCGGGGACCCCATACCCCGTCTCTCACGGGGCCACCCCGGGAGCCTCAGAGCCCTGGAGCCAGCCGTCCGCCCTGTCTTCCAGGCTGCAGCAGCCCTGGCCTCGCCAAGCCAGGCCCGCCCAGCGGCCCCGAGGGCGCGCCCCACTACGCAGAGGCGGACATCGTGAACCTGCAGGGCGTGACCGGGGGCAACACCTACTCCGTGCCCGCCCTCACCATGGACCTGCTCTCGGGGAAGGACGTGGCCGTGGAGGAGTTCCCCCGGAAGCTCCTCGCCTTCAAGGAGAAGCTGGGGGAAGGCCAGTTCGGGGAGGTGAGTGGCTGAACAAACGTGGCCCTGAGAGCGGAGTCCATCCACGGTGGACCCGTCTGCGGACGCCCTGCCCCCACGCCTCCCCGCGGTCTCGCCAGGATGGTGTTGGTCACCGCACCCTGCCAGCTCTGTGGCTTCCTGGGCGCGCTGGCTTCTGTATGGGGTGTTACAGCCGGCTCTCCAGTCCCTGAGAACGTTCGATTTGTTCACATTCGTGAGGGGTGGCAGAGGGCGGGGACCTGCAAGGTGTGATCGTCTCTCGTGAACTGTCCCGACACCGCTCTCGAGGGCCCCTTTGTTCTCCCTTCACGGGACTGGCGTGTGCAAGGCCTGCACCAGCTCGCCCGCCCGTGTCCAGCGGCAGCCCCGGGCCTGACTCGCCGGCCGGCCGCCTCAGAGGCAGCTGTGTGTTGGCCCTTCCCTCTCCATCAGCTACCTCGTCACCACGCCTCCGGAGGTCCGAGCAGTGGCCGCCCACTCTCCCGCCCGCGGTGACACCTGGTTAATGGGGGGGGGGCTCCCCCCTGGGGGGTTTGGTGCTGCAGGAGTCCGAGGCCCTGCTCCTGCTCTCCCTCCTCGTGCCGCCCGAGTGAAAGGCGCAGGCTGGTGGTGCTGTTACAGGACCTGCACGTGCAGTGCCAGCCCTGCACTAAGGGACCGTCCTAGAGAGGACACTGCCTGGCGTTGTTCCGATCCTGAAAGGTTTAAGCGTGTACGGCGGCTCGCACAGGTGGTGAGCGCTCCGTGGTGATGCCGTGTTCCGGGCCATGCACGTCCCGTAGGAAGCAGCACACGCCGCACTGTGCTATAAGTATCTGGGCAGCAGGTGTGCCCACACATCTGTGCGCCTGGTTGATGGATGTGGCGGTGAGCCGTCATCCTCCCCGGAGGCGCGGGTGCTGAGACGCGTGCCTTCCGTCCAGGTCCATCTCTGCGAAGTGGAGGGGATGGAAAGGTTCAAAGGCAAGGACGTGGCCATGGATGCCAGTGCCAGTCAGCCGGTCCTGGTGGCCGTGAAGATGCTCCGGGCGGACGCCAACAAGAACGCCAGGTCTGTGGCTGCCCTCGGAGTTTCCTTTGTGTTTCTCCTCAGGTCAGGGACACCCCGGGAAACTTTGAGCAATCTCTTCTTTGGAGAGGGTAAGGTCTGTGAGCCACCTCGCGTTTCCATGGTTACGTGGTATCTTCTACCGGGCCAGCATCCTCACCTTTGTTCTCCGTTTCCCTCCCAGAAAGGCACATTTCCTACGGGACTTGCTGCCTGTTCACTCCCTGAGCGCCCGCACGGCTGACAGTCCCACACATGGCCGTCTGAGTGGGCGCTTCCTCAGCCGCTGCCCACACAGGCTCCCGAGTGTCTTACCTGCCCGTCACCACACTCTCGCTCAGCCTGCTCCGTCCTCTTTTCTGTCTCATGTACTTTCTCATCTTTCCCTCTCTTTTGTGCTCCTTTTCGTCTATGTCCAGCAACCCCCACAGTGAGAAGCTGCCTCCACTTGGGAAAGGACCATGGACTCCAAGCGCAAGGACCCACAGTCCTTTAGCAGCTTTCCCCGCGGGGAACCCTCTCCACAGATGGCAGTCTCACTGAGACTCAGAGTGAGAGAGAGCTTCTTATCCTTCCTCACACACCGTGAACCCCACACACGGTGAAAAGGGTGGGCGGCCGGGGCTCTGGCCCCTGTAGAGCCACGGGGACCCCTGTTGGGGCTGTTGTACCTGACATGGTTTGGGGGTGTCCATTAATAGAATCTTCCTAGAAAACTCCCAGGAGACTTAACTGATCTGCCCCAGTCATGGGGAGTGTGGGATGGCAGTCTCCCCAACCCAGATATTGCTGTGGGAAAGGCCAGAGCCACTCTGTGGCTCGGGCGCTGCCACCAAATACACAGACAGTTGCCAGTCTTGGCCAGTGGGCACTTGTTTTGAAATGACGCCATATTGCTGCCCACAGCAGCTGTAAGAAGCTGTGTGACGCTGGGACCGGCGCTGGGGTGCCTGCATCCAGAAAGCCAGCAGGGGAAAAGGTAGAACCGCCAGGCAGGCGCAGGGCTTCTTTGCTTTATTAATATGGCGACGCCAGGGCTCTCCCAAGGGGTCAACTGCTGTGCCTGTCAGACGTGGTTTCCGGTGAAGAGTTAACTTCGCGAGCAGTTCTGGGCGGGTGTGTCTGATGCAGCCGGTGGGCACCTCTCCGCGGGGCAGGCCTGAGGCTGGGGGCAGGGATGCTGCCATGACTGTTGCAGTTCTCATTCTCAGGAGGTCACAGTGCGGCTGGGGCCTTGCTCCAGGCTGTGAGAGTGAGGCAGCCCGACCGTCCTCCGTCCTCCGAAGGTCGTCTGGGAACCAGACTCATGCGGGGGTAGGACGGGCGCTGTGCCACCTTCGCCTCCTGACTCTGGCTCTGGCCTCTCTGGCTTATCCACGTGTGTCTCTCTCCAAAGGAATGATTTTCTAAAAGAGATAAAGATCATGTCCCGGCTCAAAGATGCCAACATCGTCCGCCTCTTAGCCGTGTGCATCGCCGACGACCCTCTGTGCATGATCACCGAGTACATGGAGAACGGGGACCTCAACCAGTTCCTCTCCCGCCACGAGCCGCCCAGCTCCAGCCCCAGCCAGGCGCCCACTGTCAGGTAACTGCCGCGGCCCTCCCGTCTGCCTTCCTGACACTAAGCTGGTCTGCAGACGAGGAGCAGCGAACCCCACAGCTCGCTGTGTCTGGACGGCAGGGTTGGCGTGTGGGGAGCGGCCACACAGGGAGGAGCAGAGAGCCACGTGGGGGTCAGCGTTGGCTGGAACCCTGCAGACTGTGCACTTGTCACGGCTCCTTCTGTCCACAGGCGACTTTCTCTCTCGTGTTTCCTCAGCTATGCCAACCTGAAGTTCATGGCGACTCAGATCGCCTCTGGCATGAAGTATCTTTCCTCCTTGAACTTTGTCCACCGAGACCTGGCCACACGGAACTGCCTCGTGGGCAAGAACTACACCATCAAGATCGCCGACTTCGGGATGAGCCGGAACCTGTACAGCGGGGACTACTACCGCATCCAGGGCCGCGCAGTGCTGCCCATCCGCTGGATGTCCTGGGAGAGCATCCTGCTGGTGAGGGTCCGCGGCCCACGGGGGGTGCCGCGGCAGGGACCCCCAGGCGCAAGGCAGCCGCAGGCTTGATGTCTGCTCGGATGGGATGACCCGCTCTGAGTGCTAATTGTTACTTTTCCACACTTGCCTATTTCTGCTGGGAAATGTAACGCTCACTGTAGGAAATTTGGGGATAAGGGTTAGAAATACACCCATGATGATAAGGGGTTTAGTATTTTTTCCCCTCTCTCCTTTCCACCTACTGAGTGGTCTTAATTAGTTTAGGGAATTAGAAAATCATTTAAAGAAATGTTATCCACACAAAATAGTTCTCTTCTGAATTAATTTCATAGCCATATTTCGAATTCATTATTTATACTGATGTCTGTATTATTATTTTAATGATTATCACTGTTTACTTTTATTTTAAGTTCATCATTCTTCGTTTTATAATTTTTATTCAACTCTTGGTCTTCTGGACCATGGGTGGGTAAGAGACTTTTTTTCCGAAATGTCGTTTCTTCTGACCATTGGCCCTGAGCCAGGTCCTCTCAGTGCCTGCCCCCGCCGTTTCAGAGCCCCCGACGGGAGGGGTCACTCAGGTTGTGAGACTCCAGCCCCTCCTGTGGGCAGATGACTCTTATTTCCTCTCCTGCCCCGATGTAAACAGGGCAAGTTCACCACGGCCAGTGACGTGTGGGCCTTCGGGGTGACGCTGTGGGAGGCCTTCACCTTCTGCCAGGAGCAGCCCTACTCCCAGCTGTCGGACGAGCAGGTCATCGAGAACACCGGAGAGTTCTTCCGGGACCAAGGGAGGCAGGTGAGTCAGGCTGTGGTGGGGCCGGTGCTCTCTTGGGGGAGGGCAGGGGGCCTGACTCAACAGGGCAGGCTGGTGGGAGGACGGGCCACGGATGAAGTCCTTTGTCACGAATCACCCAGGTAATGCCAAAGACCAGCTCTTGCCCAGGCACCATGCACACACTCTGCTTTTGTGTCCTCCCGGGATCCTTGGGGGGCAGGGGGGGGCAGGGGGGGGCAGGTCAGGCTCCTCTCCAGCCCAGACATTCCAGGAAATAAAAACCTCGCTCTCAGGGTTGATCTAGCTCTTGATTTAAACTGTGAGGTTTGTCTCCCTGGTTGACAAAGAGAAGCCTGAAAGTGAATAAGTGATTTACCAGCGTTCATTCAACACTGGTTTGGTCTTCCTGGCGACATTTCTAGACGTCCAGTCAGGTGGCCTGGACTTCCCGCCCCCGTCGGCACCACCTCTCAGGACAGGGCCAGCAGGGCTTCCGGCCTCACGTCCCTGCTGCTGGCTGGGTGCTCTCAGGCCGGTGGTGATGTAGTGAAGCTTCTGTGGGTGGGAATGGAAGCTTCTGGCACAGGAGCTGAGGCCTCCCCAGGGGGCCCGGCCGCAGGGCCCTGGGGGTGCGGCACCAGCTGAGGGAGGAGGCTCTGGCGGAAGATGAGCAATGGGGTGTAGACAGGACCAGGCCAGTGTGCGGCACAGGGCGGCGGACTGTGAGGGCACAGGCTGCACGTGGGGAGGGCCCGCGGCTGGGTTTTACCTTGATACGCGGTGGCCATGTGGAGCAGGGACTTCAAGTCTCTTTGTTGGTTATGAGGCAACAGTTTCCCTCCCGTGGCGAAGGGCAGGTTTACCGTGAGTGCAGGAGGGAAGGGAAGGGGCCAGAGCATGCTCACCTACCCTGGCCAGCTGGGCTTCTGGGAAGAATCCTGGAATTACAGACGAGGGAGGAAGAGGGTCTTTCTCAGCTTACTGTTTGGGGACTGAAATCCCACAGGGAAAATCGGACCATAAACAGCCCACAAAAGCCAGCATGCTGGTCCCGCAGGTCCATCGCTGCTCACATGTCGCACAACTTTGACACAGCACTAAGGTTACAAATTCAGTTACTTAAATGTTATGCTACCCAGTTGCATGACATAATGGTTTTGTCATTTAATGGAGTTTTAATTTCTAATAATTTCTGGGATTTTTTATTCTTTTTAAATTTTGTTAAAGTAATTCTTTATTGTTGAAAATATTACATAGTCTGCTTCCCCACCCCCGCATTAGCCCCCTGCAGCCCACCCCTGCCCCCTGCCTCAGGCCTTCAGCACCCTATTGTCTTAATCCATGGGCCATGGATGTATGCATACAAGGTCTTTGGTTGACTATTTCCCCCACCTACCCACCCTCCGCCCCCTTCCCTCTGGGATTCTGTGCTCTTTTCCCTGCTTCCATGTCTCTGGATCCACTGAGTTCATCAGTTTAATTTGTTACTCAGATTCCACCTATGAGTGAGATCATGTGATCCTTGCCTTTCTCTGACTGGCTTATTCCACTTAGCATGATACTCTCCAGGTCCCTCTGTGCTGTCCCAAAGGGGAAGAGATCCTTCTCTTACTGCTGCATAGTGTTCCCTGGTGTAGATGTACCACAGCTTCCTAATCCACTCAGCTACTGATGGCACTTGGGCCGTTTCCAGATCTTAGCTGTTGTAAACTGTGCTGCTATGAACATAGGGATGCATTTGTCCTTTCTGAATGGTGTTTCTGTTTTCTTAAGATATATTCCTAGAAGTGGGATCACTGGGTCACATAGTAGTTTTTTATTCATTTTAAAATATTCAGTGTAAAAAGCCCACCATTTCCTACTGGTAGTGAACAAGTATATTCTGATCAAATGCCCAATGGTTGAGTAGTGAAGTCAAATATTTGACAAAAGCCCAGGCTCAAGCCACACATCACCACCCTGTTCTGAGTAAGCTCCTTGCAAATGTATTACATTTGTTCAGGCCCAAGTGGCTTGGTTGCTTGGGTGTTGTCCTGTGCACTGAAGGGTCACCAGTTTGATTCCAGGTCAGGGCACATGCCCAGGTTTCAGGTTCAGTTCCTAGTAGGGGGCATGCAAGGAGGTAGCCAAGTAGATGTTTCTCTCTCCCTCTCCCTTCCTCTCTCTCTAAAAATCAAAAAACTAAAAAGAAAGAATTATTTAACACATTAACTTACTAAATGTAATTTATTAAATTTCTATTTTATTATTTTATATTACTGCATTTTATTATGTAAATCGGCCCGGTGCACAAAATTCATGAAAGAGTAAGCCTTCCTCCCTCTGGCACCCCGGACCCGGGCTTCCCTCAGAGCCCCGGCTTCGTCCGGAAGGTCATCTAGAAGGACGTAGTCTAATTGGCATATCATGCTTTTATTATTTTAGATTATATGAAGTTACAATTCATATTTTACTGCTTTCCATCGTATGGGTAGAATTTCGGTGTGTGAACTATGAAAGTCTGGGGTGTTGCGCGTGCGGCCATCTCTGTCCCTGCCAGTGGTTGCCTGGCTTGCATGTGGTGTCTGTGCTTTTCCGATGGCACCGTTACCATCACTACTTCCCGAACAGAGTGGATCTCATTCAGGAGGACTTCAGTGACATGGATCTTAGAAGGAATTTTATACGCAGGGCCCGTCACTTAGGCAAACCTTAAATCCTTTGCATTCCATTGAAAGTGCGTAGAAGCCTATTATAGAGCAATCATTTCGATACTTGAAATAAATGTGCTAATATTTTTGTTTTCAATTTATCTTAACAAACGGTGAAGGATTTCCCGAGGGCACTTTCCTTGGGCGCTCGTGGTCTAAATGGACCCCGGGTTCTAACCACTTGGTCTCCAGGTTGAGACGTCATTTTGCTGCCACCTGACCTGTGGGCTGGTGGTAGGGACCCCAGAGCAGAAAGTCCTTCCGAGGGGACGGGAGGTGAAGGGGCGGACCCCTCGGGATGCAGTGACCACCTTCAAGACGGTGGAGGAGGACGAATCAATGACAACACAGCAGCTCCCTTCCCCTCTTTCCTGAATGTTCTCCTTTTTTGTTTCCAAAGACCTACCTCCCGCAGCCTGCCATCTGCCCCGACTCCGTGTACAAGCTGATGCTGAGCTGCTGGCGGAGAGACACGAAACACCGGCCCTCGTTCCAGGAGATACACCTGCTGCTGCTCCAGCAGGGCGACGAGTGACACACCTCCCGGGCCAGGTCCGCCGCACACCCCGCGCCCACGCCCGCCACGGACGCGAGTGCCCTCGAGGCAGGCTGTCCCTGTCCTCCCGCCCCTCGTTCCCCACCGCTCCACCCCACTGTCCACCCCTGACCCATATATACTTTTTTTTTTACATTAAAGAACTAAAAAAGAAAAAGCCGCTAGGGCAGGTAAAATCCAGTAAACAAATCCTCACTGTGGACCCAAGTGCTGAGAACAAAGGCTAGGCTGTCTAGATAATTTATAAAAGCTGAATATGCTCATGTTCATAGTGTGCAGGTTCTACAGTGTTTCTTCCATGTTGCCTTTAAAAGGAGTTTCAGAAGCAAAACCTTGAAGAATACGAATGTCCTAGGAACCCAGAGGTTAGGCTGGGGAAAGCGCGGCCAGCGGTGCCTGGGACTCGCCAGACGGGTGCGCTTCCTAGTTGGGCCTCTGGGCTCGGCCCTCGCTCTGCGCTTCCCTCTTCGCTCCAAGTGGCTGACACCTGTTTGGAAACCCACCGCCCTTTGGGAGGGTGTTTTGTACGTTCGAGGGCAGGGCTCAGGGTTGAGCTCTCTGTGCCTAGAAACAGGAATTACGTGGGAAAGAATTGTGCCGTGTGGTGGTAGGAAGGGTTGTCATTTGCAAACAAGCCAGCGGACGGCCCTGTCTTGCTCGCTTGTGTGGCCAGGTGTGTCTCAGTGAGGCCGCTTTTGAACCCTTAAAAACTGCTGTTTCGATCGCCTTGCCTTGGGCTCATCTTCTCTAAAGCTGCCCACTGTTTTAGTGAATGAACCCGGTGCACTCGCGGCGGGCGGGGCTCCTCGGGCGTGTGCATGGGGGAGCGCCTGCTCTGAGTGTTCCTGGGGCCTACTGGGGCCAGCGAGGGGAGCGCCGCCCCCCGCTTTGCCAGGGGCACGCAGGGTGAGTGGGCTGAAGCTAGGGGAGACAGACGTAGATGTGAACCCCAGAGCAGCGATGTGTGAGATGGCGTTGCATGACCCTCTGCACAGGCCACGCGTGATGGAGAGAAGAGGGAGGTCTGGCTTCCAATCTGTGGGAACAGGTACCGGTCAAACCAGAGTCCTGTCGGAATGGCTCCCGAGCTCCCCACCTCACACACCCTCGGAGTCAGTGGACAGCAGCGAAGGGAACCCCAATTCCCACTAAGGGGACACAACAGAAGATGGCAGAGGACATGGCTCGGGCTCAGGAGCAGCGTGACCCCTGGGCCTGCTTCTGACACCCTCACGGTCCTGCTCAGCCCCCAGCCTTGCTCCAGGCCATGGCAGATGCCTCGCTCCCCCTCTCCCGGGCAGTGGCGAGGCCTCTCCCTCCCCCAGCAAATGCCCTTCCCGTCGTGTCCTGGGACTCGGTCGCCAGTCTCTCCCTTGATGCACTGGAGGGCAGGCAGGACCAGCCGCTTTGGCAGCTTGACCCGTTTCTGCTTTGAGCCAGCTGCGTCTTCTTGGACAAGCCTCTGCCGCCTGGACGGTGTCTCCTGGTCTGTGAGATGAGAGTGCTGCCGCGGTGGCCGCGAGGGCTCCCAGTCCGATGTGTCCAGTGCTCGCTGGGAACCTGCTCACCTCCTGCCCCGAGAGCTGTGGTCGGCAAGAGGGGGTCAGGGAAGCTGCTCCAGCCGCCCTAGTAGCACCGCCACGTGTGCGCTCCCACACCCGTCATCTCCTCAGACACATGTGGGCTGAACTCGCGCTTCCCCCTGGGGACCTGCCCCTCTCGGCTTGCACGGTCTGTGTTACCGTCCGTCCTATTCAGAGTCCCAGAGAGACAGCTGATAGAACACACACACACATTTCTGATCTTTATAAGGAATCAGCTCATGGCATCATTTGTAGGGCCGAGCAAGAGGCCCGGGAGACCCATGGTCACCTCTGAGGATAGGCCACTGGGGGCCAGTCCAGGGAGGAGGCTGAGGAGTGGACTCCTTTCCTTCCATCGAGTCCTCATCGGAGTGGGTGCGGCCCATACACTGGACAGGCCTCTGCCTTCCTCAGTCCAAGGACCCACAGCTCAGCTCATCTGGAAGCAGCTCTCAGACACCGAATAATGCTAACCTGGCACCACAGGGCCGGTAGGGTGAACAAGGAAGATCAGGCATCGCGTTCCCTAGAACTCAAGGGACTTGAGCGCACCCTCCGTGGGGCCCAGCGGCCCTGCCAGGACTGCTGAGGGCAGGAGGGCGCTATTCCTTCCCGCCTACATCTCACTTTTCTCCTCTTGCTTCTTTGCCGCATCCCACCTCAGCCCACCGCATTTCCTGACCCCGCAGAGAGCAGCCCTATTTGAAAGGTGTGTCTGGGCTTCCTGGGCCGTGGGCGAGAGAGGGCATCGGCTCCAGGTGCTGGCAGACTGCATCACTGTGTCCTGTTACCCTTTCTAGCCGTCACTTTTATTCTGTATATGGAGCGTTTTCCGTCCAGGTGGTGGTTTTGGAGTCAGATCGGAATGTCGGTGCAGGCGGGTCAACGTGCTGAGAGCCAGCCCTGCCCTGGATGCATGGCCCAGACTCACCTGCTCAGAAAGGACCTGACCTGGAGGCCCAAGGGGGCTGTGGTGTTAGCGCTGGCAGGATCACCTGCAGATGCCCGAGGTGTGGTGAGCACAGTACGGAGGAGGTGGCAGATGGTAAACGAATGTGGAATGTGCGTGTGGCTGAGCAGGAGGCCGGTGGCAGGAAAAGGCTGCAGGAAGGAGAGCAGACCTCGCATAGGTGGCTGCGAAGGGTCGGGAAGCCAGACAGACTCTGGCGAGAGCGAAACTCCGTTCTGGAGATGGAACTGAGTCGGGGCAGAAAAAGTAAGTATCATGAAGATGAAAGGAGATATGTATGGAGAAAAGGCATTCCGGATGATGGCGATCATAAAAACGATGAAGAAAAAGGAGATGTCAGGAGCAGCGTGAACAGAAGGGAGCTTTGCAGAGCCTCCGAGAGGGCAGTTCCTCGTGGGTGTGGCCCAGAGTGCCCTTTCATTCCCAAGGAAGCAGGCGGCGGAGGTCTGGGCGCCTGTGTCCTCAGCTGCGAAGCCATCAGCTCCGCCCGTGGACCTGGTTCCCTGAGCGCTGCCTGGGAGCAGACCTGGGCCTGGGAGTTTGCAGGCCACTGCCCGGCTTTGCGTCCCATCTCCGGCTTCTGTTAAGGGGATCACTGCTGGGCCCGAAGGGCCACAGAAAGAGGGAAGCACTCGGCTCGAGATCGGTCGACCCAGTCTCGGCTGACACCATGCAGAGGTGGGTGCGGGTGAAGCCGTGTCATTCTCACCCGTGCAGGCTTCCGCACGAAGTGGAGCTCAACCATGTGTTTTGTGTCAAAGACGAACAGAGAAAAGGGAAAGAGGAAGAGGTTCCAAGGAAATATTCTAAAACAGAGTAGCATCTGCTTTGCCCGAAACTATAAAAAAAGTGAAGACAATTATAGTTAAGCCTTAACTTATTCTTCAAATAGGACTGCTTAGTCCCTGAAGTTGAATTTAGTGTAGTCCTGCCCTCTTCGCCTTTCCCGAAGACCTCTGACCTCTGACCTGTGGCCTGGCAAATGGCAGGTCCCCGAATGCTTCTGGGAGTTACAGATCCTGGTGTATGTTGGGAAATCCTCCTGAATGGAAATTTAACATTTTTACGAAGCAGATGAATGTCTTTTTCACTTGGTAAATGCGTTGGAATGCTTCCCAACACGGGAAGAAGCCGGAGCGGTTAACGGGGACGGGATTGCTGGCGTTCTGAGTTCTCTGCCACAATCAGCGGCACTACTTGGTAGGCAATTGTTTCTAAAACTACTTATTTCAAAACATTTTAAAACTCGCAAGAAGTTGCAAAACTAGTACAGAGTGGCCTCACCCTGGTAACATCTTACAGAACCATCGCACTTTTCCAAAGCCAGAAAGCTGACATCGCTC
The DNA here is from genome assembly GCA_004026665.1 of Murina feae. Taxonomy (NCBI): domain Eukaryota; kingdom Metazoa; phylum Chordata; class Mammalia; order Chiroptera; family Vespertilionidae; genus Murina; species Murina feae. The sequence goes on along the minus strand of PVJC01005804.1, from coordinate 30,281 downwards.
TAATATTATTAACACAACCACAGAGCGCACTCAGATTTCGTTCTGGATAGGTTTAGCCTTTGCTGGCCTTGTGTGGAGGCCTCAAGAAAGACACCATCTGGATACAAATGTACAAACTCTTAAAGAGAATGTGACAAACTCACTGTTCCTTTATCAGCGAGCACTGTCCTGCCTGGGCCGCGAGTGCACACATCTGCCGACTCTGCTTGGCTGTTTAGCATCTGGAACCATCAGAACAACTTGGAAGGATCAGGCAACACAGAGAACAGTGAAGACCCGACGCGGCCTGCTGGCTAGCGAATCTGTAAGAATAAAAGCGTAAATGCTAATTAGACCGATGTCTTTCCGGATGACCTTCTGGACGAAGCCAGGGCTGTGAGGGAAGCTGGTGCTGGCAGCTGGGCTAAGAAAGGCCTACTCTTGCACAAATTTCATGCATCGGACCTCTAGTCAGGTATGAAGGGAAATCCAGGTGGTTCCTGCTGTTTCTACAGGAAGGAAGGATCCTAACTGTGGCAAAGAGGGCAACTCCAGAGTGAACCAGTGTTTTGGTCAAGGAGTAGGTGGCGCCGAGTTATGGCCCCAGGGCACCTTATGGGAGGACTAGTGGTATAGACCCTAAATGTGATAAACTATTTTCAGAATAGTAGAGGTTTCATTTGCCTAAATATTTGTTCTGAAATGAAATGAATCACACTAGACCAAATTAAATACTAATTTCGGGGCAGGGTGCGGGTGGGAGGGTGGCTGGTATTGAGGGTCCAGTTCTGTGGCTCCCAGCTGTGAGGTTTGTGGCGGTATCTGAATGCCCTGTTTAGGACTCACAAGATTGTCACTTGTTCACCACTGTGTCCCATATCCTGTAAAGTTCTGGCCCGACTCGCCGGCGGGACACCCCATACATGCTTACTGAGTGTTGTTTTTGAATGAATCAAATACAGAAACAAACGTGTCAAACTGCATGACTGTGGTGAACTAGGGAGAATCGCTCTGCTGCGACAGAGGGCTTGTTTTCAGTTGAGGAACGAGTAGAAAGGGCCAGACCTTACCTGGCGGAGAACAGCCTCCATCGGTGTATTTCCTGTATGTCCCTTATTCTTTGAGGTCTTTTGACAGCATTTCAAGGTCGTTCTGTATAAGGCACCTCGACCAGAGCAGGCACCAGACTCTGGCCCAAATTCCTGCCTTTTGAAACAAGTTTTGCCGATGTCTCATCAATAACCTCCAGGACTCTAAAGGCGCAGGGCCAGTCAGTCCGAGTTCACCTGAGCTTGCAGGCATTCAGGATGCGCAGGTACCACTAGCACAGGGAGGGTTTGCCGAGGTTTGAGGAAAGCACTGTGGGGTAGGCAATCACTCTGAGTGAAAACTTGTTTTCTTGAAGAGAGACTTGAAACTAACTGAAGGTGTGAGCATTCCTACAAACACACCGAGTTTGCAGTCCAGCTGCTCACTTCCGCCCCTCACTATCCCCACCGCCCACCCCTCTCCCCTGCTGTCCGTCTGTCCGGTGGCTCTGCTTCTGCTGCAGCGAGGAGGGCACACCTGGGCTGCTCTGCGGACTTTGGAGGGCCACATGCCTTGTCATGGAGTAAAGAGAAAACTGACTTAATTTCTGCTTAAAACTATTGTAGTCATTCCAAAAGAGAGCATGTAAGAGTTCTCTGTATTAGAAAAGAACGAGATACCAATTGTATATTTTCTTTTCTTTATTTATTCTCTGTAAGTCTGGTAATGGTAAATTGTAAATAACAGTGATTAAAGAAATATGCTACTGATGGTGGTTTGAGCCTTGTCACCCTTTCCCTTTCTCGGAGGAGTGCGGGGCGCCGCGCTCAGCAGAGGGCTGCTGACTGACGGACCAGCCGGCTTTGCTGGCAGAGAAGCTTGGTCCCTGGTACAGCCAGACCCATGAGCCAGGCTTCTGTGCCGTCAGTCAGGCCCTCGCAGACCCAGGCGAGGTGAACTGGGGCCCTTTATTGCCACCAACTGCTTGCTTGGTGCAGAGGCCCCTCCTAAATCCAAGCATGGTTTGGGGGGTTCATCTGGGTAATGCCTCAACACACACGCGCGCACACGTGTGCACACACACGGCTCTCTGAAACAGACGGGATGGAGCCGCCCCGCAGCGCCCCCTGCCTGCCCAGGAGGGCATGTTCGCGCTCGCACTGTCCTGCCCAGGCGGACGGGTCCACCAGCGACCCCACGGGGGAGGGACCACACCCGCCGAGGACGCCGGAGGCTGCAGGGCGCCCGCTCCGCCCTGTGACCTAGAACGACCGCGCCCACAGTCCACGTGTTTAAAAACTGGCCATTCTTGTCTCTTTCTTCCTGAAAACCACTGTTCCCAAGAGGAGGGGCCAGCAGGGGGCGCCCCACAGTCAGCTCTAGACCGGAACCCCGTGACGGACAGGGGGCCCCGCCGCCAGCGCCCTAGCGCGCGGCCAGAGGCGCAGTCCGAGTGCGCCGCTACCGGGCGCAGCTGGGTCCGAGTGCGACGGGGTGGAGGGCAGGAGGGTGGGGTCACCTGCGTGGCGGCGAGCGCGGATTGGCTGGAGCCTGGCGCCCCTTGGCCTCGCCCCTCAGCCTATCTCACCCCACTGGGTCCCCGGGAGCAGAGGGCACACGGCGGGCTGCGATTGGAGGGCCCAGAGCGCAGGCGGTGACGCCAGGAGGCGGGGCGTCGCCGGGCCCGGGATCTTATTGGAGGACGTGGATGGGGCGTGGCATGCTGTGTCACCGGGTCCTGATTGGGTGGCGGGCGTGAGAGGCGGGGCCGGCAGGGGTCTGAGTTGCGCGGGTCCTGCTGGGCTGCGGGGTCTTGTGCGCGGAGATGAGGAAGGTGGTGCTGGTCACCGGCGCGAACAGGTGAGGCCGTGCGCCCGGCGGCAGCGCGCCCGCCCCCCCGTTCCCCGTCCGCTGGCCCCGACCCGCCCAGGGAGACGGGCGTGCGGGCGCCGCGTGCTCAGACCCTTTCTGTCTGACCCAGTGGCGTCGGCCGGGCGCTGTGCGAGAGGCTGCTGGAGGAGGACGACGGGCTGCACCTGTGCTTGGCGTGCAGGAACCGGGGCCGCGCCGAGGCCGCGCGCGCCGCGCTGCTGGCCGCCCGGCCCTCCGCCCAGGTGAGCACCGTGCAGGTGGACGTCTCCGACCTGCGCTCGGTGCTGCGGGCCGCCCGGGAGCTCAGGCGCAGGTGGGCCTCTCGCGGCGGGCGTTCTCCCTGCGGCGCACCAGCCGCCGACCCGGCGTGCTGCCCTCCTCCCGGGCGGGCATGCTTCTTTCATGAGGGAGCCAGGCGGGCGGCCAGCCGGGTGCCTTGCTCTGCGAGCGCCGCTGACACCCGAGAGCACTGTCTGCACCTTCGCTCGTTGGGTGCTAAGTAGGTCAGCAGGTTCCGACCGAGACGCAGAGTAGCGATGACAGCAGGGTGCCCAAGAGGCGCTCGGGGGTCCTGGAGCCCAGCTCCCCTCCTGGCTCTTCAGGGAGGACATTGGTCACCGCAGGTTAGCAGTTTATATCCCGTAAGAGACTTGGTGAGTTAGCCCGAACCTAAGGCAGTGAGGCTGCGGGCAGGAGGAGCCCCAAGGGAAACAGGTCGGTGCAGCGCTGCTGTCCTACTAAATGCCCCGAGCAGCCCTTAGAGACGGGGGCGTTGCCCAGATGTAGGGACCGAGGCTGTCGCGATACAGATTCCGGAGTCTGTGACTGTGCCCAGACAGATCAGATTAGGTGAATGTTGTTATATAAGTTTTACTTGTCAACTAGGGAAGATGTGGATCTAATAAAATAAAATAAATAAAGCCCCAAACTTCCTCAGGCCGAAGGAGGGGTGTTTAGTAGACAGGGTAACTGCAGGGCCCACCGGGGACGAAGCGAAGGACTGATTGATCAGGGAGGTCTGACTGCACCGTCCATTGTAGCTCCCAAATCCTGTTTGAAGCCAACCTCGGGGAAAGAGCGCTCACGTGGCTGACCCTGCTGTCCTGGTGTTTGCTGGCAGGTTTCAGAGGCTCGACTATGTGTACCTGAACGCTGGGATCATGCCCAGCCCGCACCTGAACCTCAGGGCGCTGCTCTCCAGCCTCTTCTCAAGGTAATGCCGCTTCCCAGGGAGCCGACGGTCAGGGAGGCGCCTGCCTCCGCCTGGTTCTGTCCTGGGCGTGGTGAGTCGGGTGGCAGAAGGGTGTTGAGAGGAATGAGGACAGGAGGAAGAAAAGCATTCGTCTCTGGGGAGAGCCGTGTGCCGTGGTTCTGTGTTCTGGGTCCGAGACATCTGTGATGACCCCAGAAGAAGGTGGGTCAGCTGCGGGACTCCCGTCCCCAGGAGGCACCTCGGGCAGGTGCTCTGACCCGCAGGCCCGGGAAGCACACAGACCTCGCCGTCTCCCTGGAGCGGCTCAGTGCAGTGCGGTGGCTCTCAGAGGTGTTTGACCGCAGCCTGCAGGAGGAAGGCAGACTCACCAGTGACCTCACGCACTTACTCACAGAGGTTCTCGCTAGACGGTTGTGTTCCTCTCTTCCACTGAACACACACACTCAGTCCCCACTGGCCGACACCCAATACGCTGACCGTGCAGCAGACCCTGCAGGAGGATGTTCGATGCTCTAAGAGTGACCAGTAGGGCACCGTCCGCCCGGCTTGTTGGGCACTCGCCTCGGTGTGTGCGGGGCCTCCTCCTGGCATCGCTGTTGTCCCCGTGGGCTGTGATCCGGTTTGGAAAGAGGTGAGAGGGCTTTAGCAGGTTTTAGAGGCCCGGAGGCTGTTGGCGCATGGGCTGTGGCATGTGAGCACTTCTGGGGAAAGAGGCATCTTGCGTTGTATGTAACACAGTCCCCCAGGCTGAGAAACAGGTATGTTCACTCCCGGTTACAGAATCAAAGACATGGGTTTGGGGCAGTTAGGGCAGCAGGGGCTCCGGTTGCCGGAGCGTTTGAAAGTCGTGCGACTCTCTTCTGCTGTTTCAGAAAGGTGATCCAGGTGTTCTCCACCGCGGAGGGACTGCTGACCCAGGACGACAGGGTCACTGCCCACGGCCTCCAGGAGGTCTTTGCGACCAATGTCTTTGGCCACTTTGTCCTGGTAAGTGCCATCAGGGCACCACTCCGCCCTGGGGTCCTGAAGGCTGTGGGCACCGTAGCTCTGCTTTGTGAAGCTCAGTAGCGTGGGCTGGCATCGGGTCTTCGAGTGTTTAAATGGGACCATCGCTCTCCTCTGAAAACACTGGTCCCTGCAGCAGCCTTTTGAGAGATTGTTTTTTCTTTTGCCATCAGCTCTGGAGAGCAGGACGTAGCAAGGAACGCACAGAGGCCTTCACAGGTAGTTGTAGACGATTGGGCGTGATAAATTATTCAGAGATCACGCTGTGGTCTTTGGAGCCGGGCTGGCCTCAGAGAGGAGGGAGCGGGAAGCCGTTGCTGACGTGACTCATAGCTGCTCTGTGGTCGCCCGTTTCCCGAGCCCCTGAGCTGCGCGCTGCGGTCCTGGCACAGGTGCCGTGTCCAGCTCGCTCCATGCTCCGGCCTCAGGCTCGTCTCTTGGGTGACATTAGCATCTCGACTGTCCCGCCAGCTGTGTCCGGTGGCTGACCATTGCTCGGGGCAGGCCCTCCTCACGCTGGCTTTGCCAGTGCAACCTGCTTCTCTGACGCTAGGTTCATGGTCACTTTTCTGCACGTTGAGCCTGTTTTCCCTGAAAATTGGACCTGAGGACTAGCCTATATTTTACAATAAATTGAGATACATACAAACACTGAATATTATGAGACTGTGAAAAGAAATGAAGACTATTTTGCATTGGTGTGGGATAGCCTCGAGGATTTGATTCTTACAGCAAAACAGCGTAAAGGTACATCTTTACAAAGTACGTTCACATGTGTATAGTATTTCTAGGATTACGTACATTGGGAACACTGGCTGCCCGGGCCTCGGGGATAAGTGGGAGGTTCATGTTTCGTTTTATATCCTTTTGTACTATTTTTTTTTTTGTATGATACTAGTTTCCAATCAAAAATTACAAAGTCAGGATGGGTTGAATTCCTATCTGGTCATTTTAAAAATAAGTTCACCAAGGTCATTATCTAATATTTCTCTTATCTTTTTGTAACCCTTTCCTCTTCCGTTGGCACCTTTGCTTATTAAAGTATTGGTAACGACACACCCGCGTGGGCACACGGGTCTACTTGCTGCCCTGATGTGTAAACTCGACTTGAGTTTCTGCTCAGATGTTTCGTTGGGTCCTTCTTGGATTGCCTTCATCGCGCTGGCTTTGCTTCTGCTTTATCATGTCCTTGCTGACACTAAGACGCTTCAAGGTCACTGTTCCCTGCCCTAGACCTAGACCAGCCGTTCCTCCGAGGAGCTCTGCTTCCTGTCGTTGGAGGGCGTGTTAGTCGCCAGGACCCGTGCTCGTTGAGGCGGCAGTGCTTCTGGGCCCTCTGCTGGCAGCAAGGGGATGCGCATGTGTGTACCAACCCACGCGTGTGCACGCAGCTGTACATATTTGCACATGTAGCCATCGCATCTTAATGTATGTGAACACGAGTCCATGCTGTTGTCTTCACTCTCATCCAGCACCACGCTGGGCATTCTGGCCCCGCCCTGCTCACCTGTGATGTCCACTCTCCCAGTGACAAACCTGCCCCTTTACAATGGACGTGAGAGTGGTTTCCAAATTGTTACCCGTCCTCCCCAGTAGATCTTGATTCGCTTTTTGTTCCTTTCTTCCTCACTCAGATTCGGGAGCTGGAGCCTCTCCTTGGTCGCGGTGACAGCCCGTCCCAGCTCATCTGGACGTCGTCCCGCAGTGCCAGGAAGGCCAACTTCAGCCTGGAGGACTTCCAGCACAGCAGAGGCCAGGAGCCCTACAGCTCCTCCAAGTACGCGCTGGACCTCCTGAGCGTGGCCTTGAACAGGAACTTCAACCAGCGGGTGAGGCCGGGCTCCGTGGCGTGGGGTGGGGGCGTGGTGTCTGAGCCACGCTGCTCCTGTGGCAGGGCTCGCTGCTCCCCGCGGCCGCTGAGAAGGCGCAGCAGCGTTGTTTCTTGAGCAGGATTGCCCTGCGGGAGGATGAGACCTGCAGGGGATCGATAGTTGGTGCGTAGGAGCGTTTTAGGGAAGAAATAAAGAGATCCTGACTTCTAGGGCACAGGGGTTCGTGCTGCAGCCGCGATTTCTCCGGCAGAGGCCGCCATGGCACCTGCGCTGTGAGCCCTCGCTGTGCTTCGGTGCGCTCTCTCTGCCTGTCCAGGGAGCAGGGCTCAGCGTCCCCCTTCCTGTGAGGACGTGGAGAGGTTAAGTGAGGAACTAGTGGGGTGCAGCTCAGGGTGGGGCCTGGGCTGTCTGGCTTTGTGGCCTGGATTCCCCCAGCCATCGGCCGCCCCGTGTTCGTATTGGTGTCCAGTGGGAGAGGTCGCCCTTGGCAAGCCCCGCGCTCTGCCTGTCAGTGCCCGGGTATCAAGGGTGTTCCCCTGGAGGGCACCTTGCCAGTCGCACTGGGCCTGCGGCCTTGGGGTCTGCGTCCTGCTGAGTCTCAGACGTTAACATCTCTCGTCCCCGTGGGGTTTCCTGTGGTTGGGGTGTGAGACTGGAGCAGTTTAATTCCACTGATATTTACAAAGTCTTTCCATGTGCAGAGCCCCCGGCCAGGCTGGGCGGCAGAGGAGGGAGAGATTACAAGAGGACTGAGGCCATCTGCATGGAGGGGCCGCTTTTGTTGGTGGTGTTAATCCTCACCAGCGGAAATTTTTTCCATGATTTTTATTTATTTTTATTTTTTAGTGGAAGGAGGGGTCGATTGCCTCCCACAGGCACCCAAGCAGGACTGAGGCTCGAACCTGCCACCCTTTGGTGCAGAGATCGACACTCTCACCACTGAGCACTGGCCAGGGCAGGGGAGCAGCTTTGGTGCATTAGACACAGAGGCCGGCCTCCCGGGAGGTCGGGACCTGCTGTCCTGGAGCAGAGGCGTGTCGGCGGGCCCCACTCTGGGAGCCCTGCCTCTTAGTGGTGAGGCTGCGCACAAGTAGCAGCGGGAGCCAGCAGCGGGACGATGGGTCCTGGCTCAGGCCGGGCCTCAGTTCCCTCACCTGGCCGGTAGGGGCAGCAATGGTTCCTGCCTCCTGGGGGGGGCAAGGGCGGGTCTGAGCAGTCAGCAGCGCTTTGCGCTCAGAGCGTGCCTGCGGGTGTGCACAGGGGTGCGCTTGTGTGGTGTGTGCACCTGGTGTGCTGCATGTGTGTGTGTGTGAGCTGTTGTTATTCTTGTTACTGTGTTAAGTTTGAGCCCAGTGCGCTGGTCCAGTGGAGATCCTCTGGCTTCTTGAGGTGACAGCTTGTCACAACTGCTTGTCCCAGACTCCCTTGTGGGGGCAGGTCAGTGTGGGCAGCTCTGGGCTAGTGAAGTCTGGTTGTCAAGCAAGTAAGGCAGGGGTGGGGTGCCTTTTCTGCCACAGGCCACCTGGTATTTATGACATCACTCACTTCCTGTAGTTCCTTAGCATGAATTGATGTAACTGAAAAACACTCCTAGATTGATGGAATTTTGAGTCCTGCCTGCGGTTGCCTTTGCAGGGCCAGAAGCAATGACCCCGCCAGCCTCCTACGGCCCCAGGGCCAGACGTTCCCCACCCCCACAGTAAGGGTTGGGATTTCATCGTACAGCTCTGGCTAGTGTGGCTCAGTCGGTTGGTGCTTCATCCTGTCCTGGTTCAATCCCCAGTCAGGGTGCATGTAGGGGGCAGCTGATCAGTGTTCCTGTCTCACATCGATGCTTTGCTCTCTCCCCCTCCTCCCTCTCTCCCTCCCTCTATAACCAGTAAACATACCCTTGGATGAGGATAAACAAAGAAGGGAGATGTAGCTCAGCCTCAGCGTGGCCTTGGCTTTTGCTCAGAGAAGCAGCCAAGAAAGACCCACACCCTCCAGAGCTGAGGGATGCATGTGCTTGGGGCCCACCGGCTCCCGCCGAGCTGCCGTCCCTGGTGACGCCGGGCCGCCCATGGTTACCGGAGGACGGTGGTTGTGGTGGAGCCCTTCCCTGCGAGTTTGCTGTGGCTCAGCATCAAGGTTTAGTGCACAGACGTCTTCACTTCAGGCTGACGAGTCCCTGCCCGGGCCTGTCTGGCTCCCAGTATGGAAGGGGAAACCGTCACTTTCTTGGGAGGAACTGCTGATCTGTAAGGCTGGCGAGTCCAGGTCCCTGGAAAGCGCAGGGCTCCCGGGGGCGGGGATCAGTGTGTATCCGGAGCTCACTGCCCCGAACAAAACAGGAGCTTCGCCGGCGCTTTCTGCCCACGGCTGCCTGCTACACTGGTACTTCCGGCGATGAGTTTGAAAATAAGATGAAAGTAATAAATATAGGAGTGGAAATGGTCCGTATCAAAGAAGGTCAAATGTAGTAAAATCAGATTGATTCACTAGTAAAGCAAGTCCCTGTTCTTCAGGGGCAGGCTGCACAGCGCCCCCTTCTGGGCCATGAGTTGTGTTGCTGGGCTCCACAAGAGTCCTGCTGGAGGCCCGGTAGGAGGCCTGCAGTGGAGGGGTCTCTGCAGGCCGCACAGCCGCTGCTCTGAGCCCAGGCCCCGCCCGCAGCTGGAGTCTGGGTCTGTGCACCTGCCCGGAGGCAGACACGCAGGGCAGTTGGTGTCTGTTCCCAGAGGCAGAGTCTGTCCTGTGCGTGTCTTTCTGTCTCCAGTGATTTTTAGGGTTGACAGCCGACCCGCACCTGACCCAGCAACACGGGAAACCCAGGTGTCAGGCCCCCTTTCTCCAGCTTCAGGTCTGGCTGCTCTTCGTCCGGACGTTGCTTGAGATCAGAGACTCCCTAATTTTCTGCATCCGGGTCCCTCCCATAGTGGGTCCTCACCCCGAACTGCCACTGACAGGGTCTCCCCAGCAGAAGCCTTTCCGCCTGTCCTGGCGCATTGGTGGGTGTCCTTGTTCGCCAGCATGTCCAGGGCTGAGTGGGCGCCCCGAGCTCAGCCCTGCCCGCTGTCCCTGTGCCCACAGGGCCTGTTCTCCAGTGTGGTGTGCCCGGGGACCATGCTGACCAACCTGACCTACGGGATCCTGCCCCGCTTCGTGTGGACACTGATGATGCCGATCATATGGCTGGTGAGTGCGCGCCCAGCACGTCCTTTCTCTGTAAGCTGTCCGACGGGGGACTGAGCGTGTGTGAGGGCTGGGAGACGATCAGAAATTGAGTCGGGAGGTGGCAGGACCTCACGTCCCTGGGGGATTGAAGTCCATGGCAAGTGGCCTCTGCTTCCCACCAGCTGACCCAGCTGCCTGTCGCTTCTCTGAGAGGCGCGCTCCCCTGAGCATGCGCCGTGGGCCCGGGAGTCCCAGGCTGCCTGAGTGGGAGCCTGGCTGCATGGTGGCTACCGGCTTCCTCGTGTGCTCGGTGTGGTCACGTGCACACACAGGCCAGCGCCTTCTGGTTTGTGTTTTGACTGTTTCTCACAGGAGTGCCTTCAGCCACTAGAAAAGGCTCCTTTTAGGAACTGTCCTTCCATGTGGAGCTCAGACAACACGCCCTCCATCGCCAGGCACGAGGAGGCAGGAGGAAATGCCTCCACGCCCCGGGGCTGGCTTGGAGGGTGGGTTAAGTGACATTTCTGTTTTAGACTTCTTTATTTTTGACACTTAAACGTTCAGGGATAAGAAGCGCAGGTTGTCTCTTTAAATGTGTGATGACTGCTGCTCCTGGGACCTTGTTCTAAACCCGTTTTCTCTTCGTCAGCTTCGCTTCTTTGCAAACGCTTTCACCTTGACGCCGTACAACGGAGCGGAAGCCCTGGTAGGTGGGGGCCCAGGGCGATGGTGGCCGGCAGGGAGTGGGCTTCCCGGGGAGGGTGCACCTGTGGGTCAGCGTAGAGGCAGCGAAGCCCAGGCCACTACCTGGGATGGAGATGCTCCTCCTTCTGCTCACATCGGAGTCGAGCTGTTACTGTTGGGAAACCAGCGCATTTACTTGCTGTGCTCCGGCCGGGGTCGCCGTGCTCCCTCGCTGGGACCGATGCTGCTAATGGCTCACCGTCATCATTTCTGTCGGACACACAGGACGTCCCCAAGGCCCTCTCCTGCTGGGGCAGGGCTCTCTGCACTATCCCCACGTGGTCACTCTCTGTGTGTCTGTCCCGCACTCCCCAGTGCTCCTCAGGACAAGGGGCAAAGGCCACCAGCAGAACTTTAAACTGCTTCAATCGTAGGAAGCGACGCTCAGTCTTACACTGAGAAATGCAAACCAAAGTCACAGTGAGGCGTCCAGCTCCGAGGGGCGGAGGTGAGGGCGTCCGAGGTGCTGGCTCTGGGCTGGGGGGATGGACTCCGAGGACCAGTGGACACGGTAGATGCGCAGACCCAGCCGCTCTGCTTTGGTGTTCATCTTCTCGGTGTGCTCAGGCTCCAGGTAACGCTGGACTGCCCCTCGTCACAGTGCGGCTGTGACAGCCAAGACCTGTCCGTCCGCCCGTTGGAAACTGATTATAGATTATGGCATGCCGGCTGCTTAGAAAAAATGAAACAGACCCGCTCACCCTCATTAAAATGTCTGCAGACGCTTGCAGAGCGTGGGGTCCTGCTTCCCTGTCCGGGCGGGCAGTGGTCCCACTTCCAGCAGACACACGGTCGTGGGTGAACACGAGATGCTGTGGCCTTTGCCTCCCGAGGGGGCTGAGGAGGCGCCAGCGGGCAGGGGCGGGGCTTCGCTGGAGGCCGATGTCGGTCGTCACTGAGGCGACCGCTGTTTCTGTGAGTGGCCTGGGGAGCAGGGCGCCGACATGAGGAAGCTGGTCACCAGGCCGTGAGCTTTAATGTGAGGATCAGAAGAGGCTTTTGCTGCAGGTGCTTTCCCACAGGATGCCGTCAGCAGGCTGCCCACCCCTCCACGTCCCAGCCGCGGGGTGGAGCCGTGACAGCCAGCTGGCCGAGAGGCCTTCTAGTCCAGGTCCCCTCCGGCCGCGCCCTCCACCCGACAGCCCCGCGCCCTCTTCCCTTCCAGGTTTGGCTCTTCCGCCAGAAGCCCGAGTCCCTCAACCCTCTGACCAAGTACCTGAGCGCCACCACCGGCTTCGGGAGCAACTACGTGACGACGGAGAAGGTGGGCTGCCCGCTGTCCCGGCGGCTCCGGCCGTTCCCCGAGGCCGCCTCCCGTCCTCCACGTCGGGCCAGCGCCTGCCCGTTCCCAGAGGTGTTCGTATCGTTCCCTGTTACCCCGTTTCCGGTTGCTTTCCAGATGGACCTTGACGACGACACTGCTGAGAAGTTTTACCGGAGCCTCCTGGAGCTGGAGAGGCACCTGAGGGCCACCCTCCTGAGCACCGACTAGCAGAGCTGACAGGGGCCAGAGCACGCGCCCCTCTGTCCTCTGTGCCTGGGGCTCCTGGCGCGGGGGATGGTGTCATTTGTGGTGAAGTGAACTCTCCGTCTCCCCCCATCTGGCGTTCTCTCCAAGGCTGTGCGTGCTCGTGGAAAAGGTTCACAAGTGAAAATCACTTGGTTGTTCTCCAGGATGGCGGCCCACCCAGCTCAGCCAGAGCCCCCAGCTGCCACCTCCTGTCAGGGTTCCTGTCCCACCATCTGGAGCCCAGCCAGGCTCCGGGCCAGGCCTGACTTTGAGGAGGCAAGATGCGGGCACACGGGTCCTCCTGTTGAACTCTGAGTGACGAGCTCAGCTGTGCCCGTGTCCCGGGAGCATTTTCCTAGGCCTTTCCCTTAACTCTTCACTGCTCACCAGTCCCAGGACCCCGCCTGGCCTCTGCTTCAGGTGCCGCGTGGCTGTCACAGGAGCTAAGGAGCTAGTGTGCTGGGGCCGCCTCAGTTATTTCTTACAGTTTTTAAAATTTAAGGTGACAATTTAAAAAATATATATTTTTATTGATTTCATAGAGGAAAGGAGAGGGAAATAAAGACAGAGGCATGATGAGAGAGAATCATCAATTGGCTGCCTCCTGCATGCCCCCTATTGGGGACTCAGCCCGCAACCTGGGCATGTGCCCTGACCCTGACCCTGACCCTGACCCTGACCCTGACCAGGAACCGAACCGTGGCTTCCTGGCTCAGGGGTCAGTGCTCCACCCCTTAGCCACTCCGCTGGGCTGTCTCACTCGGAAAGCATCGTCTTGGCATTGAGGTTAGTCCGTGTTGCCATGGGCCTGATTCTTATCTGCAAATCTGTTCATTACTGACCAACCCATTTTCATGCCCATGTTTTAATGGATGTAAACTCGGGCAAAAGTGATTTACTCACATTTTATGTTTCAATAACATTTTCCAGCTGAGCTGGTGCTGGTGCTGGCAGGGGTCAGAGGCAGTGGTCAGAGGAAGTGTTCAAAGTCGGTTCAGACTTCGTTTCCATGACATGAAGACAAAATGCTTAGTTGTTTTTACCCTAAATATAACCAATACCTGGGACACAATAAAGTGAGTGAAGTTTTGGATGAGGCAATGACTGCAAAATTATAAATATTTCTATACATTTTGAAGTATGAAATTTTTGTTACCATCTCTCTAATTTTGTTGCTGGTATTTTCAATAAAGTTGAACATTCTATAGGCAAAAATGAGGACTGGACCCTCCCTGTGGAGTGAGGGTGAAGCTGAGGGCAGGGCTGGCTTGGGAGTAGGGCCTGGCGGACACCCAGGTCCCTGAGTGCAGGGGCGGGGTTGTCTGCTTCCTCTGCCCATGGAGGATGAGCATTGAGTGCAATAATGTGCACAAGGGACAGAAGCATTTTCTGGAATGATGACAACGAAGTTTTTATTAGAGTCGGTGGGCTGTCACGGCTCACCGGGGTGAACGCGCCAGTGTGGCACCATGTGAAATGTCTGGACACAGCAGAGGGGGTGCTGCAACTGGGCTGCGGGCAGGTCCCGATGCGGTGAGTGGCAGGGCGTGTGGTCCTGTCACAGGCACATGGACGGGGACAGGTCTCCTCAGGCCCAGCAACGGCCACACTCGTGCTGCCTTGGTCTGGTCCCTGGCCTCTGGCTGTGGCTGCAGGAGAAACACCCACACAGAATGGGGAACTCACGCGGGCTGGTTTGAGGAGACAGAGGCACAGATGGCATGGCCTGGGCGTGTGCACGCAGCCTCTGTCCTGCGTAGCCTCTCCCATGGCCAGTGAGTTCATGTCCATCATCCGAGCCACACTGGGCTGCCACCCGCCACCCGTTTTGCTGGGAAGGAGATGCGGGAGCACACTGCTTGCCAGCTCTTCACGATTAGGTTGCCAGTTTGATGTGAGCAGGTGGAAGATGGGAACAGAAAACCAAAGTGGGGCGCCTGGGAGGGAAGGCCGTCCGCACAGGCTGCAAGTTCAACCCTCAGGGGCCCAGGACCCAGGGTGGTGCCCTCTGGCTAGCAGGTGGCACCACAAGCATCAGAATGGGGGTGGGGGGTGGGGGGGTGGTAGGGGGCGTGGCACCATCTCTTTAAGGCAGATTCGTATTTTTGAGACCTTAGCCAGGGGTACGGGTGCACCACTTGCCAGTTCCCAGAAGACTCCCCTCCCTCGCTTTTCGTCGACTGGCCTTGCAGATTCAGGGGAAGGGGGAAACTGAAGCAGGGGATTTCCCAGGGGTGAGGACGACGGAGCCCCTAGCGCTAGGACGCTTGCATGCACGACTCCGGAGACCAGGTTCTGTGACGCAGGTCTAATCTTATTAAGGAAGTACAGCACTATTTATAGCGGAGGTGGCCAATCATGGAACATCTTCTTAGGGAGCCAATGAGCGTAAAGGTTGGGGTACTGTGTACGTGGCTCTGGGAGGGGCTCAGGCGGGCGTTGCCATCTTCCTGGTTTGCCAGAAAGATCTGAACTGCTGGAGTGAGCTCACAGCATTGCATCAGCCGCTGCACCGAGATAAACCTGTGCTCTACCTACAGGAAACGGTCGAAAATAAATGGTGCACATTTCTCTAGTGGCTGATGTGTTACTCTGAGGGTTCAGGAGGGTCGGAGAGGTGACCTTCAGGCGCCCTGCACTGGGTCCCAAGACCCCGGTGCCCAAATATCTCCCCCATGCTGAGCAGCCGCTCAGCCTCTGGGGGCACCCGGTGCCGCACGTAGTGGGCGTTGGCAGCCCTGGCCAACACCTCGCGGAAGGAGAGGGCCCCCGGGGACATGTGCTTCCTGGCGCTGACGCCTGTGGCCTCCAGTCTGGCCTCGCCTAGGGCCCCGCCATGGTCACCAGCTGGGCTGGCCCCGGGCCCGGGGGATGTGGAGCAGGTGGCGGAGGCTTGGTTGGGCGGCATCTCCCCTGTGAGGTGGGAGGTCGCCTGGCTCTGAGGCGGTGACTGCTCTTTGCTTCTGGCAGGGCCCTCGAGGCTGTCGTGGTGGGAAGGAGGCCCCTGGGGCCCGGCTCCATGTGCTGCCTGGGCTGTGTTGGTGGCCAGGGCTCTGGGAGGGTGAGAAGAGGAAGGTTCTCTGAAGCCCATGAAGATGCCCATGTGTTGAATCTCCAAGTGATTGGACCATGGCCGGCCCCACATAGGGCGTCAGCCAGGCCACAAGGGGGTGGGAGGGGCATGCTGCCCCGGAGCCGCGTTTCCTCAGGGAGGGGCCCTGCCAGGAACAGTGGGAGGAGGTGGGTGGGCACCCAGGCGGGCGTGGAGGGGCTCACCTGGCTCCAGTAGCCCGGGAAGCCCTGAGGTCCCCTCCCTGCTGCGGGCGCACAGGGGTGTTTCCTGGTCTCTGCTGAACTCGGTTCCCGGAGTAGGAGGGGCACGTTCCCTTGCGGTCTGCTTTGAGGAAATGAATACCTGTTATGGTTTGAATTGTGTCCCATAACTGATCCCTCGCAGCCCTGACCCTGGGCAGCCTGTGGCTGTTGGCGGGAGGGCCTTACAGAAGCGCTCAGGCACCATGAGGGCACCAGGTCCCCTAGTCGGATGGGACTGGTGTCCACCACACGGGGAGATCGGTCGCAGACACACGAGGGGGAGACGTGAGGGGAGAAGGGAAGCGGCACAAGGGGAAGAGGCCTGGAGGTTGCCTGGGCTCCTCCCTCCCAGCGAGCCGCCTGGCCACACCTGGGTCTGGGCCCCCACCTCCAGGGCAGGGCATGACTGTGTTTAAGCCTGGGCTGTGGGTAGGACGCCCAGACCCACGGCAGTGCGGGAGGAAGGAAGAGAAGCTGAAGCCGTCTGTGCCTGGGCCGTGACCGCCGCCCTGGGACCTCCAGTGGGTGCTAAGGCACCAGGCATCTGCCCGTTTGCCTCCAGTGGGTGGGGACCTTCTGTCAACGGCCATGTGGATATTTACAGCTTCATCTCGGGCCACACAAAACTCTCCCCTTGCACACTCGCCTGCTGTGTTTGGTCAAACATTTCTTTATCTCCTCCGCGTGCCTGGGCCGGTCAGACCCTGTGACGTCACAGCCTCCTGGGGCCACGGGGACGGCCCCATTCCGGCTGGAGCGTGTCCTGAGGATTAGGAACCGGCATCAGAGGCCCAGACTCTGCCCTGGAGGCTCTGTGAGCGTTTTCCTTGTGGAGCCGAGTGTTTGCTGAACGCAATCATCTCCGTGTGAGTGACAGCCAGAGAGGGTGCCTGCCATCTCCTTCCCACAGTCACAGCAACTGCAGGGGACCGCGTCTCCACACCCCCCTGGTGGCCGCGGGGTTGCCAGTCTCACACCTGTTGGCTTGGTCTCTGGGCTCCCTGAGTGGACATGAGGGTCGGGGGGTACCTGGCAGAGGGAGCAGGACCAGACAGGGGCCGAGAGTCACACCTGATGCCTCCAACCGTGGGCACTCAGACCAGGAAGTCCTGTGCAGGGCCTCGCTTCCTCTGTTGCCTTAGTGTGTGTATGTGTATATGTGTGTGCATGTGTATATATGTGTCTGTGTGTGCATGTGTACACATGTGTGCACTTATGTGTACACGTGTATATGTGTCTGTGCATATGTATCTCTGTGTGCATGTGTATATGTGTGTCCCTGTGTTTCTTTTCTATGTGAGAACTTCATGACTCCCTCTACACCGAGATTTGGAGCTTCTCCCAGCCCTGGCTGGTGCTCAGTGGTTAGTGTGTCAGCAATTTTAGCCCCTCACAGCCAGCAGGCACAGAAAGGAGCATAGCTTTTCCTCTCGGAGTTTCTCTGTGAAGGTGTGGCCTGCCGCAGCCAGCGTCCAGCTGAGCATGCCTGCCTGCTGCCAGGAGGCGTCCTCTTGACTGACAGTCCCGCCTTCTCAGGATCTCAAGATGCTCCTTCTTCTCACCTGCCAATGCCCTGCGTTAGGTCTTCATGCTCCTCTCGCCCCTCTGACCGTGGCACAGGCCCCTGCTCCACTGCCAACCCGCCACTCTCTGGCCCCTTCCTGCTCTCAGCCTCCTGCAGCCCGAGCTCCTGGCAGCCAGTGGGCCCTGTGTGCACCCTGCACGCACCCTTGTCTTGGCCTCTCGTCTCCTCCAGCTGGGCTTGCATGCCGCCTCCTGGGGCAGCCTTACCTGACAGACACAGGGCCCTGGCTGCTCCCGCCTCCCTGGAAGCACCCCCTTAGTGAGCATGTCCACCCTCAGCTCTCAGGCAGCACCTCCCAACTCCGAAGCGAGTGCCTGGCAGGCATGGGCTGGCAGTCGGGTTTCTCGTTGGTATTTCTGCCTCCACAGGAGCAGCCGAGACAGTGTGTGTACATCTGGTCCCCAGACCCCTGTCCCAGAATAGTGTGTGAACCCCTACCCTGCGGCTCCAGACTCTGGCTGAGCGGGGATTCGGTTTCACACAGCCCTGGGCTCAGAGGCTCCACGCGTTGTGGTGAGGCAGGCGCAGTGCCCAGCAGACATAGAGACTCACTGGCCTTTCCTTCCGTTTCCTGAACCCACTGTCAAGAAATCTGAGGCTCGCCCTAACTGGTTTGGCTCAGTGGATAGAGTGTCAGCCTGTGGACTCAAAAGTCCCTCCCAGGTTCGATTCCGGTCAAGGGCGTGTACCTTGGTTGTGGGCACGTCCCCAGTAGGGGGCATGCAGGAGGCAGCTGATGGATGTTTCTCTCTCATTGATGTTTCTGACTCTCTGTTCCTCTCTCTTCCTCTCTGTAAAAAATCAATAAAATATATTAAAAAAAAAACCCTGAGGCTCAGAGAGGACCCCCTTTCCAAAGGACAGAGTTGGAGGCAGCATCGACGTCCTCTGCCTCTTCCCTGCCCTTGAGCTGTGGAGCCAGCCACCCACCTCGGCCTGCCAGCACCTCCCCCCCGGAGGTCGTGGACTCTGCTGAGGGCCTCGCGCCCCCCCCCCCCCCCCCGCCCCCAGGGCGCAGCTTACTTGCCCAGACAGGGAAGCGGGGAGCAGAGAAGGCTGATTCCCCGTCAGTGCCACCTTCACCTGTGACGTAGGCGCCACGCATGGCTCCGTGTCCCCCTCAGCTGTGAGGCCTGAGGAGCTGACCCGGTAGGACACCTGGTGCCCTGAAGGCATGATTCTTGGGTTGGGCTGGCATCTGCCTGGCAGAGGAGAGTAGCTTTGAAGAGGTGAGATTCTGTGCTGGGATGATCTTAAAACCCAGCCGTTCAGGGAGCCCCCTGAGCAGCCCTTCCTGATTGGCTGGCACGCTTGCAGGCCTTACTTGGCATTCAGGGGCTGTGCCAAGTGCTCGCCGAATCGAATCGAGGTGACTCCCCCGGAGGTACCATCATTCCCATTTCCATTGGAGGAAATGGAGGTGCTGGCAGGTGCAGTAGCCGCTCGAGCCTCACAGGGAATAAGTGACGAGTGAGGGTTTCAGCTGAGGCTGGGCCGGATCCATGGACGAAGGTGGGGCCTGGGGCGCAGGAGCCTTGGCGGCCTGGGCTCTGCGCACACGGTGCCCCCACCCCGGTGGCGACCAGCACTGCTCACTAGGACGAGTCAGTGTGCGCCTGGGAGGGCAGTGCCCGGGACGCTGGGCTGTGGGGGGAGTGACTGAGACCCGAGCACACGCATCTGGGTGAAGAGGCTCCTGGGTGACAGAGCGCTTGCCCTTCGGCTTAGGAAGAGCGCGAAAGCCGGAGTGCGCGGGGCAGGGCGTCCAAGTGTCCCAGCCTTGGCAGCGTGTGCGCCCGGGAGGCCCTGGGAGGCGGGGCGGTGGGCAGAGCTGGGAAAGCTGGCGCCCCCTGTCTGCTCAGCAGGGCCGAACCCGGGGCTCAGGTTTGACCCCTTCCCTAAGGTGCCCTCACCTCACCGCTGCGCTGAGTGGTACAGACCCGGCATGGAAAAGAGGTGAAACCCCCTCAAAGGGGTGTGAAGGGGAGCAGAATGGAAAGCAAAGCCAGAAAGCAAGAGAACAAGGGTTCGAGCGGGAGACAAAGAGGAGGGGTGGGCATTCCAGGAGCTGCCAGAGCCTGGCCCCGCCGCCCCCTCCCGGTTACCTTGGTGCAGCCTCTGCAGCTGTTTCTGCAGCTGCCGCTGCTCCCAGGCCAGCAGCTTTAGGTGGCACAGGTAGGCTCGCTCGAGTCCCTGCAGGTGCTGGCTGAGCCTGGCCTCGGCCTGCCTGGCGTGCTTCCTCTCCAAATCCAACTGCTTGTGCAGCGGCCCCCTGGCCACGCGCCCCTCCGTCCCCTTCATACTCTCCCAGGCGACACGGAGGCCCCGACACAGCGAGTGGGCGCCTGGCCTGGCCTCTCCCGTGGGTCTGAGCTGCACTGCCTGTGAGGTGGAGGCGCCCTGTTGGGAAGTCTGCTCTGAATGAGATGCCAGGGGGCTCCTCTGAGCCCCGCCTCTGCCCAGAAATCCGAGGTGGCAGCTCCTACCCCTCAGCCCCCACAGGACCTGTTGTAAGATCAGGGGAGGCACACAGGACTCTTGGGGGAAATACAGGCAAGGCGGTCTGAAGAAGGCGTCGCCCCTGCCTTCCTCGGTGTCCTGCTCAGGGCTCCCTCCCGTTCACTCGCTCACCCGCGGGTCTGTGGCCTGTAATGGCCCCGTGCCAGCCGCTCTGGGAGGGACGGTCCCGTGGGAGGGAGAGTTCAGGTTGGTGACTTGGGAGCCAAAGGAACAATCACTTTCAAAAATGGATACA